>JAZAVI010002074.1:0-37987 GCA_036326025.1 Chrosomus eos | reverse complement strand
GCCCCAAATCCCCAGTGTAACACCTGTATTCAGTACTGGAGCTGCTGCATTTCCATATGCACCACCACAAAGCATACCTGGCCTGCATCCCGTGGCACACGGCTTCAGACCACAGATCAGTCTTGAAAGAACACCCCTGCCCAAGTTCTCGGGAGACATGACCGACTACTATCGGTGGAAGGCTGAGTGGGAAGAGCTGGAGCAGCTGGGAAACCCACTGAGGACGGCTGGTGTTACAAGGTTCCACCTCCTGGCAAGTCTTGGTGACAGGGTGAAGAAAGACTTGGTTCTGTCTAGCTGTGCATTGGCGGATGAAATGTTCAGGCGCCTCGACAACCGCTTCGGGAACAAGGCGAAAATCGTCTTGAAAATATCCGAGGAGGTTCAGGGCCTACCTTCCGTAAAGGGAGATAACCCTAGGAAAGCAATTGAGCTGATTCAAGCAGTGGAGCGGGCCCTAAGTAACCTTGTGATCCTGGGAGAAGAGGAGGTAATAAAGAACCGTTGGGTAGCGCAGTCCCTTGAGTGCAAGCTACCAAGTGCTCTGAAGGAGAAATGGATTGCCCACAAGACTGAGCCTGTAAATGGTTTTGCTCCACACAACCACTTCGACTGCTTACTGCGCTTCCTGAAGAGGCAAGAGGTGATCCTGGAGGAGTTAGATCAGCTGGAGGTAGGACTTAGAGAGGGAAGCTCTTCAGTGAAAGGCTCGGTAGACAAGCCAGAAGGAGTCAAGAAAGCGTTCTCCAAAGCTACCTCAGGCCGAAGAGAGTCTCAGTCGAACCCACGCTTAACCTCGTGCACTGCCTGTGCTGATGAGACACACGCTGGCAGGCTGTTTGCCTGCAGAGCCTTCAGGGAGTTGGATCTCCAGAGGAGAAAAGCTCATCTAAAGACCCATGGGATATGCAATCGGTGCCTGTGCTTCCACCTAAAGGATGGCCGTTGTAACCCGAAGTTCCTCTGCAGTAAAATGGACTGTCGCAAAGAAGAGCCTCACCACTATCTGCTCTGCCCCAAGTCCATTGCTCAAGAGAAAGACGTTGACAGCGAGGTGCAAGGAACCAAAAGGATGGAGAGAAAAGGCCTTGGGCTGACCAGCAAGCAAGAAGAGCTCCTGGCGAAAGTCACTCCGGAATTAAGAGCAGAATTCAGGAAGGCATTTTGTAACAAAGCCTCAACTACGATCTGCACTGCTGGAGGTGGACTGAAAGAGTACCCAGTTATAATGATGTTACTGGAAGTGACAACTAACTCAGGCCAGTTGATAGGCACTCTTATTGACCTTGCCTCTGACACCAACTATATAACAAACAACGCTGCCCAGCGCCTTGGACTGATTGGTGAGCGCATCAAGTTAATTGTTCATGGAATAGGAGGGATGAGAACGACAGTTATAACCAAGAGGTACTCCCTGCGACTAAGAGTGAAGACCATCAAGGGGACGGTAATGGAACACAAACTGCTCTGCTATGGCCTGGAGAGTATTGCGGAGATAAGTCGGCCTGTCACTCCGCAACAACTGCAAAAGATCTTTCCTGACGTCACTGCAGAGGAGCTGGTCCGTCCTGAGAAGATCGATCTTCTGATCAGCCACAGGCAAGGTCGTCTTGTTCCACAGCCGTTCAAGTTGGAGGGAGATCTAGTACTCTGGGACGGCCCATTGGGGAAAACTGTTGGCGGTACTCACCCTGATCTCTTTGAGGTGGCTGACCTAATGCTGAACCAGTCTAAAACTCACTTTGCAAGGTCTATGAGAACATCCTCAAGAGTGTATAAGGAGGTTCTTGTGGACACCAAAGACTTGAGTGAGGACCCAACGAGAATGGAAGAATTGACCCTCAGCAGCACCACTGTCACGAATAAGGAGGTGTTTGAGTGGTTCAGGTGGGATAGTATTGGAGCAGCATGTGACCCAAGATGCGGGAGCTGCAAATGCAGCAAGTGCCCTCCGGGAGGCAAAGAGATGACCCTTGGAGAAGAGAGGGACTTAGAAAAGATAAAGATCTGTCTCTCTTATATGCTAGCGGACAAACACAGCGATGCCCCACACTGGGATGCGGCCTACCCATGGAAAGTAAGCCCAGCGATTCTGCCAGATAACCGCCGAGCAGTAGAAGCAACCTTCAAGAACACAGAGGCTCGGCTGGCGAGAGAACCTGTGTGGAAAGCGGCATATGGAGAGCAGATCCGTGAGATGGTATCAAGAGGAGCAGCCATCAAGCTCACGAAAGAAGTGATCAAAGGCTGGAACGGCCCAATCTGGTACATCAGTCATCTGGTTGCCCCGAATCCTCATTCTAGCTCAACGCCAGTGAGGATAGTCTGGAATAGTAGCCAGGAGTTCAGAGGGTTGAGCCTGAACAACCTCTTGCACAAAGGCCCTGATGTCCTCAACCCGATCCGAGGTGTCCTGCTTAGATTCAGGAGCAGATTGCATGGTGCCCTTGGCGATGTTAAAAAAATGTATAATTCAGTGTGGCTGAAGGACGAAGAGGTCCACCTCCATCGATTCCTCTGGAGGGATAACCCCGAAGATGAAATCGGTGTGTTTGCCGTCGTCAGGGTTAATATCGGCGACAAGCCTGCTGGATGCATCGCTCAGGTTGCCATGAGAGAAACGGCAAACCTGCCTCAGTTTACATCCATGGTTGAAGAGCGCCGGATCCTGACAGAGGACTGCTATGTGGACGACATTTTGACGTCACATGATGATCTCCAAACTCTGAGTAGGATGACCGAAGGAGTGGAAGAGATCCTAAAAGCAGGAGGCTTCTCCCTCAAGCCCTGGGTCATGACAGGCCAAAGTGGGAGGAGTGGAAAATCCACTGACTCCAGCAAAGTCAGTTCAACAGAGCCCAAGACGCTGATACTCCCCAACCAGATGCGGGACGAGGAGAACAGGGCATTGGGATTGGGATATGAACCCGAATCTGACAAACTCCGTGTGCTTACGTCAGTGAACTTTTCAAGGAGGCGAGGAAAGATGAGGACCGGTCTGGATCTACGAGAGGATGAGATCAGAGGCAGCACCCCCGACCCTCTCACCCGACGCATGCTGCTGAGTCAGATCGCAGGGTTCTATGACCCCATCGGTCTGGCCTCACCTGCCAAGCAACGAGGAGTGATGCTCATAAGAGAATCCTTTCAGGAAGCAGGAAGAGACCATCCCTCCAAGGACACCTGGGACGATCCGCTTTCGCCACGTCTTCGAGAGGCTGCAATAAAACTCTTTGAGCAATATGTGAGGCTTGGCCAACTTAGATTTGACAGGAGTCTCACACCCCTTGGAGCCATAGGTTGCCCAATGGGGATCACGTTTTCTGATGGTAGTGAAGCTTCCTATGGAGCCGTTCTTTACCTACGGTGGGAGACAGAAAATGGAGTCGTAGTGAAGCTGGTTGAATCAAAGGCCAAGCTCACCCCTCTAGACCAGAAAGGTGATGTCATTAAAGCAGAGCTGTGTGGGGCTGTCTTTGCATCCCGCTTGAAGACATACTTCGAGAAGCATTGCTACATCAAGGTCGATCGGTGGATCCATTTTGTCGATAGTCAGACAATCCTGGGAGCTATCCAGAAGGATAGTTATGGCTATCAGACATTTTTTGCAAACCGGATTGGAGAAATCCAGAAGGCCGGATCAGTAGAGAGCTGGAGGTGGGTCGAAGGGAGACAGAACGTCGCCGACCTTATCACAAGAGAGACATCCCCTGAGGAGCTTGCTGAAGGATCAGTCTGGCAGGAAGGCCCAGAATTTTTAAAGTTGCCTGAATCAGATTGGCCTGTGAAAGCTGCCAGAGAGATCAACCCCTCTGTTACTGAGGAGATCGGGGGACTTCGAAGGAAGGCGTTCACAGCACTGGTGACAGCAGGAGCCCAGCCCAGGAAATGGTCAGGCCCAACCAGTGTTGCACTTGTGCGCCTTGTGGACCCCCGAAGGTTCAGTTCACTGGCACGGTTATGCGGGACCATCGCTTGGGTGAGACAAGCAGTAGAAATCTGGCTAGGTAACAGCCAGGCCCCAGTTCGGTCAAAGTGGGAGGCAAGACCATACCTGTCTGTGGAAAAAAGAGCAACAGCTTTTAAAGATCTAGCTTTCGAAGCTCAAGATGGTGTCGAGTTCCGGGACACAACCCTAGATCGCCTGGTTGTTCAGAAGGAGGAAAATACAGGACTCTTGCTCTGCGGAGGGAGAATCCAACGCTGGAATGAGGATAGAGTGGCTGTACCGCTAATCCCATGCCAGTCGTGGCTAGCAACCCTACTGGCCAGGGAGGCACATGAAGAAAATCATGAAGGTGTTGCCTCTACCCTTCTACGGACAAGAAGAAAAGCCTGGATTATGCAGGGACGAAGGACAGTTAAGAAGGTGTTGAACAACTGTGTCATCTGCAGAAAGCAAAGAGCCAAGATGTGTCAGCAAGTAATGAGTGAGTCCCTCAAGAGCGTACCAAAAGAGCAAGCCCATTCGAGTATACAACCCTCGACCTCTTTGGCCCCTTCGAGGTGAAAGACGCTGTTAAAAGAAGGACAAGTAAGAAGGTCTGGGGTATTGTTTACTGTTGTATGGCCTCGAGAGCCGTCCATGCGGACCTCACCGATGACCAGTCGGCAGAAAGCTTCCTCCAAGCATACTCCCGCTTTGTTGCCCTGAGGGGGCATCCTAGGAAACTATGGTCCGACAGGGGCACCAACTTCATTGGCGCCAAGTCGGCTCTGAGTGAGCTGTATAAAAATCTGGCTTGCTTGCAGGCTACGTCCATAGAAGATGTAGCCGCTAAGAATGGGACTGAGTGGAAGTGGGATTTTCACCCTGCAGACGCACCCCACAGGAACGGAGCTGCGGAGGCTGCTGTGAAGCTTTTGAAGAGGGCGCTCATGAGCCTCGGAGGAGTTACGGAGTCTCTCACATGGGGGGAGCTCCAAACTCTGTTCTATCAGGCAGCCAACCTGACAAACGAACGCCCAATCGATGCCAGAGCTCAAGAACAGGAAGACTCAATCGAGTATTTAACACCCAACTCCCTCATACTGGGTCGAGCATCGCTTGGAGGAGACACCAGCGGGCTTGACCTAGGAACCCATCCCTGGCGTCGTCTAAGGGCTATTCAAATCGGAGTAGACCGTTTCTGGGCTAAGTGGAGGGAACTTGCTGGCCCAAATCTGTTCATTCGACATAAATGGCACCGGACGGAGAGGAACGTCAAAGTCGGTGATCTCGTCTGGATTGCTGACCCAAATGCTTTGAGAGGTCAGTTTCGTTTGGGTCGGATTCTGACAGCTTATCCTGACAGGAGAGGAATTGTCAGGGATGCTGACATCACAACATGTGCTGGCCTTCCTGTTGCCCTGGTGGGTAGTCGGAAGAAAAGAAGTTCTTCACTGCCCATGACAGTTATCAGAAGAGACGTGAGAAGACTGGTGGTGCTTCTCCCGGTGGAGGAAAAAACTCATCCACCCTAGCCACCATGACACCCGCATCTTCCTGAAACAGTCTTATTCTGTACATCGCCCTATTCCCTACCCCTGTCACTGCCCTTACCCCTGTAGGCTGGTTGGTGCAAGCCTAGCGCTGCCACCATGCCCATCACATTGCACATACATGAAGAAGTAAGAGCATGCACATCCCATATTTCACATACTCTGGCAGGACACCACACACCTGAAAGGGATGTGATTGACTTGGACTAAGCTGCTCTTCCATCGGTTGTGCCTTAATCAGACACTTACACATAGACATTGTGCAAAGCAAAAAAAAAAAAAAAAAAAAAAAAAAAAAAAATTATTTGATAAGTGATTTTAGTAAGTTCCCTAGATTATAAGATCAGGAACTTAAGTGGGAGGTGTTGTGTTTTCTGTGGAGTTTTGTTATTTTTTTTTTATTATTAAATATATAAACTTATATATTTATTATTATGTTTAATTCAAATGTGTACATTAAACTAAAGTTATAACTATTATAAGGAACTTTTGAGGTTAGTAGCCTAATGGTGTAGTGCCTCTTTAAGAGATGAGTGTGCTTTGTAAACATGTGACCGGAGTTCACTGTGTGAAAAGGAAGCGCGATTCATTGAATCTATAGTGACTTCAATCCGGTGTGCAGCCACTTGGTTTATTACCTGGTTATCTATTGGTGAAAATAAAAAAATAAACAAAGAAAAGTGAACCAAGAAAAACCTGAGTAATATCCTTAAATTGTACACTGGGTTGCCCTTTCCGTGGGGAGAACACGGAACAGATATCTTCCTTACTGTGCCATAAGGCTTACATCCTGGTTAGCCAGTGCTGGCTGTGCCATACATTTGCCAAATGTTGCCCAAATTTTTGGTAATGTAATCTGGCCATATTTGCTATGCCATATGTGGGCCACTTTAGGTTCACATTCAGATTCGCCTATGATTACTGTCCCCCATCCTTGCCAAAACTGGCCCAGATATGTTTTAAGATAACTGGGCCACATTTGTTGCATTATATGTGGGCCAGTTTTGGCTCACACACTGGTAAGTCAGTGCTGACTGTGCCGTACATTTACCAAATGTGGCCCAAATTTGGTGTAAGGTATACGGGCCATATTTGCTATGCCATGTGTGGGCCACTTTAGGTTCACATTCAGATGTGCCAGTGCTTACTCTGCCATACCTTTGCCAAAACTGGCCCAGATATGTTTTAAGATAACTGGGCCACATTTGTTGCATTATATGTGGGCCACTTTAGGCTCACACACTGGTATGCCAGTGCTGACTGTGCCGTACATTTCCCAAATGCGGCCCAAATCTGGTGTAATGTATTTGGGCCATATTTGCTGTGCCATGTGTTGGCCACTTTAGGTTCACATTCAGATTCGCCTATGATTACTGTCCCTCATATTTGCCAAAACTGGCCCAGATATGTTTAAAGATAACTGGGCCACATTTGTTGCATTATATGTGGGCCACTTTAGGCTCACACACTGGTTAGCCAGTGCTGACTGTGCCGTACATTTGCCAGATGCGGCCCAAATTTGGTGTAATGTATTTGGGCCATATTTGCTATGCCATGTGTGGGCCACTTTAGGTTCACATTCAGATTTGCCAGTGATTACTGTCCCTCATATTTGCCAAAACTGGCCCAGATATGTTTAAAGATAACTGGGCCACATTTGTTGCATTATATGTGGGCCACTTTAGGCTCACACACTGGTTAGCCAGTGCTGACTGTGCCGTACATTTGCCAGATGCGGCCCAAATTTGGTGTAATGTATTTGGGCCATATTTGCTGTGCCATGTGTTGGCCACTTTAGGTTCACATTCAGATTTGCCAGTGCTTACTGTCCCTCATCTTTGCCAAAACTGGCCCAGATATGTTTAAAGATAACTGGGCCACATTTGTTGCATTATATGTGGGCCACTTTAGGCTCACACACTGGTTAGCCAGTGCTGACTGTGCCGTACATTTGCCAGATGCGGCCCAATTTTGGTGTAATGTATTTGGGCCATATTTGCTGTGCCATGTGTGGGCCACTTTAGGTTCACATTCAGATTCGTCAGTGATTACTGTCCCACATCTTTGCCAAAACTGGCCCAGTTATGTCTTAGGATAACTGGGCCACATTTACTGCAACATATGTGGGCCATATTTGGTTTACATCCAGATTAGTCAATGTCAATTGTGCCACGTTTTTGCCATAGATGGCCCACATTTGGTTTGTGATACTTGGGCCATATTCATTATTTATCATATGGGCCACTTGAGGCTCACATTCAGATTACACATTGCCATGAGTGCCGGACCTTTGCCTAAAATGGCCCTCATGTGATTAAAAATATTTGGGCCATATTTGTCATTTTACATGTGGGCCACATCAGGCTCACATACATTTGGTCCGGGCCATAAGAAGGCCAGCAGTGCCGCATCCTTGCCTGAAGTGGCCCACATCTGTCTGCCTGATGATATAGATACCTCTGCTTTGGGCACGTTTTTCTTCCTCCTCCTCCCTTCGTTTTCGGAATGCCGGTCCCGATGGCTTGGGTGTTCTTTTCATAATAAAAGATTATATAATATACGATCATTTATAGCCTACAACCGCCCAGGGGCGTTTAAAGCGCATTTAAAGCGCTAAAACCAGTGGTCAGATGTTTTCGCGCAACTCCCGGTTGCTGAGCAACGCGCGTGAGTTTGACAGCTGCTGCCTGTCAGTCAGAGTGACTCAGTCGTTTTTTAGGATTGTATAATCTAGTAAAAGAAATGAACAAATACAAGCAGCGTGTGGACAGTGCACAGTAAAATTGTACAGCGTTTGCGCAGCTTTCATTACATTTAACTTTTTTTTTTTTAATTCTGCAATTTTGCGCCCCGTCCAGCAGTTGGCGCCCAGGCGGCCGCCTGTGTCGCCTGTCGGCAAAGCCGGCCCTGTTACCGCCACCAACTGGCCTGGAGTGTGAAGCACTAATAAGCACGTGGAAATTAACACCTTAATACATAAGTATGTAAAATAAACACAAGTATGAAAACAAATAATAATAATAATAAATAAATAATTAATTAATTAATAATTAAATAATAATTTTAACCCAAATACTTTAAATTCTCCAGTCTATTCCTATTACTTTAACAAATACTACTATTACGCTTACTTTACATATTCTTAACTTGTGAGAATCTCACATATAATATCTGGCCTTGATGATTTATGTCCACTTTCCAGACTTTTGATTGCTCTCTTTATGACCTTTTATATTAACCCTATTTAAATGACCGTACATATTAATATAAATTAATATAAATATTAATATACAAACATTTGACATATTAAATAAATATAAGTCAGTGTCTATTTCAATTTGCAGCAGCTGTTTCCACATACAGTAGTTAGGCTGGAGTATGTGGTGTGTGTGTGTGTGTGTGTGTGTGTGTGTGTGTGTTGTGGTGTGTGTGTGTGTGTGTGTGTGTGTGTGTGTGTGTGTGTGTGTGTGTGTGTGTGTGTGTGTGTGTGTGTTGTGTGTGTGTGTGTGTGTGTGTGAGGGGCGCCGCTAAGGGGGGAAAAGTTAGGAAAAATTAGGACGATTCTAAGGGCCCACACACTTTTGGGGCCCCCAGAGATCGATTTTATTAATGGAATGGGTGCGGTAGGGGGCCCAACCTCATATTCTTTCATAGGGCCCAAAATGTCTAGCCGCGCCCTGTGTGTGTGTGTGTGTGTGCAGGGGCGTAGCCGTCATTTCAGAAGTGAGGGGGACATAATGTCAAGTGTAATACCAGTTTTTTTTCATAATTTTGTTGACAGGTTTTTGCTTAATTGGCTTAATATGCTATTTATTTTTAAAGCAATAAAACAGAAAGAAAGAAATGCAGATGTTCAGTACTTTATTTTGCACATGCAGGGATTTTCCTGGCTTAAAATGAGGCGGAGGTGGTAAACCCCTGATCATGGTTTTTAATAAGATAATAAAATGTGTATTTTTCGTAGAACATCATATAGCCTCTCGGTAGTTCTGGTGGGGTCCGGGGGCATGCCCCCCCGGAAGAAAATTTTGTACATTTTAAAGATAAATTCATTAATCTGGTGCACTTTGAGTCCCCCGAATACACTGTTAAAATAAATAATCCACCCGCCAACCATATGATATTTTCTGATTTAGATATCTGATCATTGCATTACAATTATTCAAAATAAAATGATCTGTGTTAACTATAGCATATGGTTACATATCACACTGAAGCTGATTTAAAAATAACATTTATTTAAAATAAAAGTTCTTCTTTTGGCAAAATTATATTTCCTCAATAGCCTAAACAAAGTCTGTCTTACTAAACTAAAACTTTCCAATTGAAAACCTTCAAACTTCAAGCTTTTAAAACTAATTCAAACTTTCTAGTTAGGCATTTTCAAGATAACTTAAAGTTTGTCTATAAACTTTTTTATCTAATTGTAAAGTGTTACCTAATTATGGTAAACATCACGTAGGCTACACGTTCCAACGCTGCCTAATTCAAGAAGATTGTGACGGTTGATGGATGAAAATACACATTCAGCATTAACAATCAATGTTTATTATAATTTGGAGGGCTTTGATAACATATCTGTGAAAATAAAAGACATTACGAGTAAAACAAGATTGAAAATAAGTGCCCGCTTCGTTTGTATATTTTCAATTTAGCCTACAACAAAAGTTGTTAATTATTCAACAAGAGAAATAGGCAGAGTTATTCATCACTGTGCAACACAATTCGGATACGACATGACAATTTACCTACAGTGCCTGACTTTTTCGTGAAAAAGGAGTGGAGTTTTTTTTTTTGCCGTTTTCGGTTTTGAAATCATTGCGACCTCTTTTACCCCTTTTCCACCAACAAGAACCGGGTGCTGGTTCAGAGCCAGAGCCAGAGCTGGTTCCTTGACTCTTTGGATTTTAAATCTCGATGTAGGCTATAACTTTACACACACGCGAAAACCCCAGCTTGTCTTAGACACACTTGCCCTATGAAAAAGTGCGGGGGACGAATTTACATTTTATAAAAGGTGGGGGGACACGTCCCCCGCGTCCCCCCAGTAATCTATGCCCATGTGTGTGTGTGTGTGTGTGTGTGTGTGTGTGTGTGTGTGTGTGTGTGTGTGTGTGTGTGTGTGTGTGTGTGTGTGTGTGTGTGTGTGTGTGTGTGTGTGTGTGTGTGTGTGTGTGTGTGTGTGTGTGTGGTGTGTGTGTTCCCGGTTCCGGCTGATCTAATCTATGCAGTCTAACATTGAATTATAGAAGTCTATAGTGTGTTATGTGAATGCTAAGCCTAAGAGATGTGTTTTTAGTCTAGATTTAAACTGACAGACTGTGTCTGTGTACCTATAGACTCAGTTCAACACTGTGAAACAGCTTTATTTATTAATAAAAATAATTAAAAACTTTATCACCCTACAGTTACATCAGCACATAAGTGTCATAAGCACATTTAATAACAGATGATCCTATCACACAATGTCCTTGTTAACTAACAATTTCAAAAAACTTGTTATACATTTTTTGTTTGTCTTGATGTAATCAACTCAGTAATTTTCATGGTGATATATAAAGGTATGATATCTTACAGATTATGTGTGATATCTGTGATATCTGCTGTGATATCTTACAGATTATATGTTTATAATCTGTAAATGTTTATTCCGACTAAACCCAACTGTGGCCTTATATCATATAGTTTTTTCATATTTTTTATAATTTTATTTTGTATTACTATTTCTTGTTGTATTTGTATTTGTATATGTATATGTGCACTGGAAGCTTCAGTACCAAAGAAAATTCCTTGTGTGTGGAAGCACACTTGGCAATAAAGCTCTTTCTGATTCTGATTCTAAAAATGTTTACCCTATTCACGTGAGAAAACGGATGAATAGGCGTGAATGGGATATATTTGGGTCTGTTTCGAAACTTTCCCCTAATGGGATTCTTCTGGGCTTTTTTTCCTTACTCAGGACATATTGAGGATACAAAATCAGTTGAGTTTGCTTCTGTTGCAATTTGTTCAAGGTTGACCCCCATTTTGAGTAGCCTCTCGCTGCAGCCTGCGGTGGACATCCAACCCGGCAACATCCAAGTGTGACGTCAGAAGCCACCACGCCCATGCCCAAATTGGACACATTCTCATTAACGTTAACATTTAAAAACAGGAAGAAGCATCGAGAAGAGAAGACGAAGGTAACTGCGAAACAATGCACAAAACACACTTGCGGTTTTTTAGTATAAACACTGTTCAACATAATAGGAATAAGTTGTATGAGAATGAGATGTTACCTGTTGAAATAGAGCTATGAATTATCTTTAACTTACATATTTGGTCATTTAACTCGTCCCCTGTGATGTCTCTTAACTGAGTTGTGTGTTATATTTGGCTGAGTGAATTTCGTATCAGTAAACGTTAGATTCTCAACTGAGAATTGTAGGCTATACTATTACTATTATAGCCTACTATACTAACTGCATTATTATATCACCAATTTCATGTTGTTATTTGGATTAAGGGTAAATATGAAAAATATATTTCAGTGCTTATGTGTGACGTTACATCCTGTAAATCTTATTCTGCTTGTAAAGAATATGAGATTTGATTGTCACTCTGTCAGTTGTAAATACTGCATATTGAAAAAGTTTGAAGTTCAGTTATTGCTATGCAAAGAAGTTATACATGTTTATATAATGTAATGTGATGATAAACTGTTGTAATATGAATAAGTTTTATTATTAATTCATAGTAAATACAGTGACAGCAAGCCAGCCATCACATCAGTCTTTCCTAACTATATTACACTTCTTTTCAGGAGTACTACAATTGTGAAAGCAAGTGATTGTTTGCCATGTCGGTAAGTAAAAATAAACTTTGGTTTGTAGATTTACACATTTGGAGTTTGGAATTATACGTCAGTAACATGAATATTCTATTTGACTTTCTCTCTCTACAACTCCAACATTTCATAAGTGTTAAATCAGAAATATATATTTCAGTTGAACATGTTAAACACATTTCTCTCTCTCTCTCTTCTCTCTCTCTCTCTCTCTCTCTCTCTCTCTCTCTCTCTCTCTCCTCTCTCTCTCTCTCTCTCCTCTCTCTCTCTCCTCTCCTCTCTTCCTCTCTCTCTCTCTCTCTCTCTCAGAGTTGAAGCCATTCTTGCAGCAACTGGTGGAAAAGGGGATCTTTTTGGTGCTTTTGTTGTTGCACAAATAATTTTGTTCTTTCATATAATAGAAATAAATGCATGTGTATATATAAATAAATTCAAGCTTGAATCATTCTCGAGTTTTGCCTTCTGATATCTGGCCATATCATTTAGTGACTTGCATATGCTGCTTCCATCGTTATTTTATAATGAGCAAACTAGTTAAACTTAAGGAGGTTAATCAATACAACAGCATAACAGTATAATTCAAGAAACTAAGACTCACTCCACTTTTTCAGTTGTTTAAAGATTGATATACATTTTTAATTATTTTGTTTTGTGTAAATTAAATTTTTTCAAAATGCCTCTGATGCATTTTGAATAGAAAAAAACACATTTTATAAAAATACTCCTGAGATTAAATGTCTTTCAAACTATGTATGTACAAACTAAAAAACAAGGGTCCTGTAACCGGGGTCCTAAAGCTGAAGCCTCCGATTGTGCAGGAATATACTATTGATTTTAAGTAGTGGATGTGTTGCTCTGAACAACTGTGACATTGGTTATTTTAACAAAAAGTTATCACACTTGCATAGATGGGTCATTTTAGACCCATGTGTGTAAACTTGATGTATTAACACAAAATATTAAATTACAATTTTTTATTTGTGACCAAGATATTTTATAAACTCATAAAACCTGTACAGAAGGAGAAGTGAGAGATTAACTGTTTTTTATGTATTAAAATATTGTGCAAAGGTTCATTTATTTCAGTTATTCAATATAACTGTAAGCCATAATCATCAAATTTATAACACATAAATTGCTTGAAATATCTCACTTCGCATGTAATGAGTCTATTTTATATATTAGTATCAGCTTTTAGTTGAATTACTGAAATAAATTAACTTTTGCACGATATTCTAATTTTTCGAGTTTCACCATATTGGTTCTTTAATTTAAGGTTTACATAAATTCCATTATGCTGTTCTATTATTTGATTTCAAAGTCATTTGCTATAACAGGCATTAACTAATAAGTGGATTCTTAATTTGGTTGTAAAAATGCAATATTTCTATAACCACATAGAAAGAAATGTAAAAAAAAGTTTACATTATTTTTTTTATTTAGAAGTGCAGTTTGGATCCCATTTAATAAAGAAAGTGACAAAAACTCGTTTTAGTTTAAATATAGATGCTTCCTTATACGTTTATTATAGCAAAACCATGATTATTGATTACCATTTGTGTAACAGAAATATAAGAGAAATATAAAAATATAGTTTTAAGGTACATTGTTTACTTGCACTACCATTTCATTAACTTACAAAACCAGTGAGCAATGCAGAGGTAACGTCTTGTCTAATACAGCTGTTAAGGGAGTGATCGTGATTTAGACCATTCCAAGCCTGCCAAAGCGTCACAATTTAACTGCAACAATAATCTGTAGCGTCACACCTCTACACAAATAACCTCATCTTTTATTATAAACCAATAATTATGATAACAACGGTAAACATATTTCCGGTCAGGAAGCAGCGCCTTTTTGCGCATGCGTACAACAAATCGAGTCACGTGCTGTAGTTGGACATGGGCGTGGCTTACAACGTCACACTTGGATGGGCGTGGCTTCTGACATCACACTTGGATGTGGGCCGGGTTGGATATCCACCGCAGGATGCAGCGAGCTGTACTTGCCCATTTTAGCTTAAAATGACTGGACTATAAATTAGCACCAGATGGCGCTGTTTAGGGCAATCAAGCCAGCAGCCAATAGCGCGTCTTTATTATATGGACCGACCAATGGTGGCGTGCGAGAAGGCGGGACTTAAAGCAATGCAAAACGCACGCACACAATGATGAGCAGCAGAGACTGGAGAAAGCAAAAGCTGAATCGCGGACGCAAAAAGAGGACATGTCCTGGAAAAGGGGACGTATGGTCACACTAGGGCCCTGTCCCAAATGGCACACTCCGGACTTGTGGACTTCCTCAGAGTCCACACTTCAGTGACGTCATGAGTGCAGACCTATAGGGCCCTTAGCGCGAGTCCGCGAGGGCGCATTGAGCGGTATTTTTGGGACAGACTCGATCATCACGCCGGAAACAGGAAGACAGTCTGTTTTTTTTTTTATTTTTTTTATTTTTTTTTATTGAATTTTCAAAATCACAGAGTTTGATATCAAGTTGACATTTCTTTTACATATTTTCTGATAAGTATCACCTTTGACAAGTAAAACATGAGACAACAATAATTTGAAGAAAGAAAAAAAAAAAAAAGAACAAACAGAACAGAAAAAAAAGGGGGAAAAAAAGGATAAAGGGCATCACGGACATATATTAAATTCCTTTAGCAGAGATACAGATCCCTTGTCTTAAATTTGTCATCTGTCTTACTTCATACAAATGAATTTGACTTTTGTATAAAAAAAATGTATATTATTGATTTGTTTCTATTATTAGGAAAATTTCATATTCATCAAACTAAGTGGAGTAACTCAAAACCCAACTTTGCTCATTTCAAAGCAGCCTTTAACATGTATTTTGAGTCTGTAAAGTTTTTTAAAAAATCGGAAGACAGTCTGGTTGTTGTTATGGACAGGAGCTGCAGGTTCGGGGAAATATGCTGACTATTGTTGTTGTGTTTATGACTCAGTAAAGCCCTGACATTCTGTTCTATTTATTTTATGAATCATAATATTATATTATTATATTATTCAGCTCGCTATTATTAGCCTATGTTATAGACATCAACCACTGGTTGATGATCATAATGTTTGTATAAACTTGTGTCTTGTCATAAAAACCGTAATGATAATTGCACTTAAATATTTTCTTCTCAGAGCCATGTTAACAATTGTCCGTGAGTGAAATATCCTCCCATCTGTTGTCTGATTGGCCTTTCGCAAGGATTCCTGGGTAGTTAAAGTGCGTGGAGCCTGCTTCTATGCGGGCTTCGCGGAAGACCGCTTCAAGGGTACAAAGGGGGCGCTGCTGAGCACACTTCAGAGCGTTAAAATGCTATTGGGACGGCCTACGGACTCGTAGACTCGGCGAGCACGCGCAATTTAAGTCCACGAGACCGAAAGTCCGCATGAAGTGCGCCATTTGGGACTGGGCCTAGGTTAGTAGCGTCTCTTCTTCCGTCATTGAGTTTCAGCAGTGTCGAGTCTTCTGAGGCGAGGAGAGCAGTTCACGGTATTTCTCATCTTTACACAACCAGCACACACACTTTATACAGTTTGATTACGCGACAGACTCACTTCTGTATTGTTTTCATCGATCACAGCGATACTTTTCTTCAGAAATACACATTTAGTGCAGCAGCAGCGAGCATGAGGAGAATATAGAGTTCAGTCACTCCGGAGAGATTTTGTGTTCGTTTGTGTGATTGTTTCGTCAAGTCAAAAGTCAAAGTTTAAGATCTGTGAGGGGAATTAATGTGAATCAATCTCAATGGAACAGATTCTGCTAAATACTTTACATTGAGTCTATGCTGCTGAGCCACGTGAGACATTAAAGCAACACTAATACATATAAATCACGTTTTACTCTTCTTGGAACAATAGTGCTTTATTATTGGGTCATTCTACAAAACGGGTGCCGTTTCCACTTTGCAGTTTTCATTAAGAACAAACTTTTTTTTTTTACTTACAACTTTAAAGATATGCTAATCCTCAAAAAAAAAAAAAAAAAAACATTACAATTGGAGATTTAATGGAGCACTTAGTAATAAGAAAAAAAAGGGATTAGCCAATATAAGGCCCCGTCCACACGGACACTGGTATTTTTAAAACCGGGACTTTTTTAACGCGGTTCGGCCGTTCGTCCACACGAAAACGCACTGAAACCAAACATTTTTGAAAACCCCTGCTGAGGGTGAGTATTTTCAGAAACGCCGGTTACGTGTTGTCGTGTAGACAGTGAAACCGGGGTTTTTGCCTTGCGATGTCAGAGCGTGCGCCGTTATCCGCTGTGTTTGACGTCAGATTTGCGCCTACCGGAACCGGTAATAACTTTTTGTTAGGCTTGGCCAACGTGGCTTTACGGTTAGGTGTTTTCATGGGGACGCGATTTTTTAAAAAAACGCTGGAGGAAAAACTCCGGTTATAAAAATACCCGTGTCCGTGTGGACATGGCCTTAGAATCCTTGATTTAACACATCCTCACATTCTATCGGTCTCCCATGTGCCTCATCTAGCATACATGCATTCTGTGTGAAATATCATTGTTTTAGCTCTCTGTTTTTGGAGTTTTCAGTTTATGCGCATATAAAATTATTATTTTAATGATCTACTTTATAGTGATTAATGTAGTTCCTACATTTTCTGCCCGATTGTATTTTTACAGGTAAAAACGGGTTTAAATGCATAAAAAGATACTGTATATTTGTAGTACCTCTCCCATGTGTGCACTCACTTTAACTTTTCAAAATCCTTAAGTTATTTGTAACTTTTTTTTTATGTAGGCTAAAGTGTCAAAATATTATGTGGTGTGACGGTCCGGCAATAGCTTCTGTTTTGAAAATGTCTTTGAAATTACTCTAAATTTATTTTCTGCACTATTTGGCATGCTTTCCAAAGTGTTTTGTAATCCTGTAAAAAAAATTCTAAGCATTTGTATTTATATTTACATCATAGAGCAGTTTTATAGGCTTTTATCGTCTGTCGTGGAAATTCTTTGCCTAGATCTCAACATGCAAACTGATGTTTATTGTCATGTTCTAAGCATCTATTCAGTCTATTGTCTCTATTGTATTGTGGTGTAAACGATCTCCATTCAGTCTCAGTCTCCCCTGCACACATTCACACCTCTCCGGCCTGGTTATGGCTATAAATATGCTTTTCTTTTGTCTGAATTATAATTACTAACGACTGGCTATTCACACTGTTTCAATCCCTAATCTCTTTTACACTCTAAAAAGTTTAACCATGGTTTACTCAATTTTTTTGGTGAAACATTTTTACACTTAAAAATATTGATTTAATTTGAAAGCAGTGAAATAAATTACATACACTGTATGAACTGAGTAAATGTAAGTAAAAAAATTAAGTAGATCTGAGTAACTGCATTTGGTACATTAACAAATAAAATTGAGTAGAATTAATATGTATGAGTATATCAACTGTTTTTTATTATGAGTAATATTATTTTTTTCATTTCCTTTAAACCTTTGTAAAAAAAAATATTCCATACAACCACCGGTACATGACAATGGCCTTTATTGTCGATGAGTACAGCAATAACGTTACAGCGAATTTTATACGGTTTTAGAATAAAGAATATTGCCTACATATAAACTCATGTAACAAACATTTGAGACGTAAAAATTAAACATTTAAACATTCAAGTAATTCAAGTTTAATCAACCGGTCTGTTATCCAATATCCACCGGATCAGCGCTGCTTCTCGTGCCGTAGATGGACTCGCGCTCTGCGGGGAAACTTCGAACTTTATACCGCCGTCCTGAGTTTCACTCAGAGCCGAAAGATGCTGCGACGCGACTCCAAAACCTGCTAATAAACAAACAGTGCACAGTTCTGAGAACATTGTATCATCCAAATTAGTTATATTCATTATCTTTAGGAATATAGTCTTGTTATAAGCGTTACAATAACGCGAAAAGACAGTCGCGACACTCTAACTTAGGTGAGTCACATATGTATGTTGTTTTGCTTTAAATAAAATTATTTAAAGCACAGTAGTGATTTTATAGATAAAATAAAACATACACAAACCTGAATTTCACAGAGCAAATACACCAATTCTGCGACTCCGACAAGAGAAAACTTTTCTTGAGACCGGAGAGAATTCAAACAGCCTGCGCTCACTCAACCATTGAGTCGTCGTCGTCGCATCAGAGGGTGGGGGAGGGGGGCGCATTGTTTTAATTGAGTAAACTTACTCAATTTATTATGTGTGTGTTAAATATGAATAATATTGATTTGAATAAAGTAATATTTGTGGTTCTTGAAACAGATAAGTTTAATTATCCATTCTCAAAATATTTTGATGGAAATGTCACAAATAGATTAAGTATATTTTAAATAAATAATTGGTTAGTCAAATACTAAATCATGTTAGTGAAAAAAACTTAAATATAACTGAACGTTTTAGACAAAATTAACTGTTGGATTTTTAGTCAATTATTTTTGTATGTTCAACCCAAACTATCAAGTAAATGATGTTCAGAGATTTTAAGTTAATAAAGTTAACTATTACTGTGATATTTACTAAGCCACTGAATTATTTTTTAGCGTGTAGGGAAAGTTCTCACTTCACATTTGAAACTTTATCAAATGACCCTCTTGAAAAAAGTAAACATTTCAGTAAGCAGTCCTATTTAGAAATCCTATTTTATTCATAAAAATTAGTGATCGACCGATATTGATTTTTTTATAACCGATACCGATTCCGATTATTTGCATGTTTATGTGCCCGATAACCGATATGCAGAACCGATATTTATTTACTGTTATACTTCTGTTTTTGACACAATTACTACAACACAAATGAACTGAACAAACCATTTTATTTATAACAATCACTCCCTCCATGCATACAAAAAAAAAACCTTTATATTTATACACAAATAAATAGAGGGGTCTGTAGAGTAAGTCCTTTGATGTTTCCTCCTTTCAGTCATCTTAAAAAAACAAAACAAAAGTGTTGAAAGCACTCTTTCATGTTAATTAAATTAAATGATCAAATTACAATAAAAACATTTATATTATTACATTATATAATTTATATCTAAATTATACATATAATTTATAAGCATCAGCAGCAACAATGTTAACGTATAGGAAATGTTAAAAGTCTAATGTTTTCATATGGAGAAAATAATTGACAGGGGACGGAGTCATATCACATTTGCAGAAATGTAATTAATTTTAAATGGTTTTAGAAGGTTTATGTGCCGTTTAATAGGTTTAAAGAGTGAGGAATAATTCACTGGGTGATATTAATTCACTGAATAATATTAGCTGGAATATAACATTGTCAGGAAAGTAACAAACAAAACGGCATATACATCATTGCATTTTCCGACTAGTAGTATGTTATAGGGTTGCCGCGGTGAGGAAAATTTCCCACCGGTTAATCGACGTGTGACAACACCGGTAATCCCGGTGTCACCGTGGGGGGCGGGGCGGGGGGGTAAATAGCTTTTAAATGCGTGCGCGTTTAGGCTACTTTCACTTTCGAAATATGCGTCAATTGGCAATTCAGCGTCAATTGCTTGAATGGACAAAAAAAAAAAAAAAAAAACTCGCTGACAATAAAACTGTATTTATAGACAGAACTTTTATTAGCATAACGAATGAATAAAAATAACCCCATGCATAGGCTGAAAAAAGTGAAAATCGGCAAACTGTGGGCCCAAACAAATAAGAACGATAAAACGTTTTTTAACGAATAAGAAAATAGGCCTAAATAAATTACACAAAGTTTAAATAAGATAAAACCAAATAAATAAGAGACGAATATAAAATAAAAACTTCAAAAAGGACCTTAGCCTACATAAATTACAGCACTCTAAAACACACTATAAATTGGCATTTATTAACATTGCTTGTAGTCTAGAGTCAAAGAACATGACAGTTGAGACAAAGACAGACTTCATGACAAAGACAGTCTTGCAGTCAAGAACATGTAGACTGAGTAAAAACTATTGCGAAATGACGGCGTTTCCATTAACCGATGTTATGCGACTAAAACGTCCATTTTTTCCTCTTGCGAACGGCATATAGCCAGGAGTTTCTGGGTGTTTCTCCCTCATTTCTGCTCCGATGTCTTGATTTTGGCATTTCTTTGAGGTTTAGGTAGGCTATTCCTGTAATTATTGTTTCTTTTTTATGAATTTAATAAA
Source organism: Chrosomus eos (assembly GCA_036326025.1). Taxonomy (NCBI): domain Eukaryota; kingdom Metazoa; phylum Chordata; class Actinopteri; order Cypriniformes; family Leuciscidae; genus Chrosomus; species Chrosomus eos. The sequence continues at coordinate 17,501 of JAZAVI010002074.1, read as the reverse complement.
TAACTATGTCTCGTATTCTGTCCAAACGGTCATTGTAGGCCCATTTTTGTGTCCATTCGTTTTTCCTTTTTTAACCCGTAATTTTGCAAAACAAAAAATGAACGGTTGTTGTATTTGCAAAGTTGAACACCAAAATTTAAATTAGAACTGTACACACCAAATGCTGCGCAATATATATATAGCCTATATTAACGGATTTTCGGATTTTTGTTTATGACTTTTACCCCTTTATTAAACATTTAAAATATTCACAAATTAATATGATTTTTTTTTAGATTTGACTGGTTTTCTAAGGCCAAATTAGAACCTGAAATGATATTTTATATATATATTTTATATATAATATAAAATATAGGCCTATGTCTCTGGAACCACAGCATAAGCTACAGATTACAGAAAGGTGATTTATAGGCTAATAATAAATGTGTCTGAAAAAATAACGAGGCATTTTAATTGTTTATTAATAAACTAGTGTTTTCTAAACCAGTGCCGGTTAAACATATCTCCATCTCCGCTGTAACGGATGCATCTTTAGAGAGAAATGCATCTTTCATTCGGATTAGCCTACATCATCAGAAGGTATTAGCTTTCGATTCGAATTTGTTCGTTTTAAAGCGGACATTTTTTAAAGCGGGCCTGATTGTTTTATTTTATTTTACAAAAGCACAACGTTGTCTTGTTATTTTGAGTTTAGACCAATAGAAGTAGTTGCGACTAATATATTATTATTTTCTGTATGGCCAGAAATGATAGAGTATTTTAAGTTGTTTCCATGTTTATAGGAAAATGCAAGTGTTCACGCCCGCGCCTCCCTGCCATGCAGTGCGCGCTCCACACTCCGCATAGCAATATACGTTCTTTGGCAGTAGGAATTTGACTCCTGATGCTTGCTGATCTGTGACGTGATGGCTCTTGGCACGCACTGCGCAGTACAGTTTTTAATTATAATGTATGCTCTCGTCTGAACTAAATAATTGATCATTATTATTTATATTTAGAATTAATTAGGGCTGTTTTCGACTAAGGATTTTCATAGTCGAATCTGATTCGTTAGATTTTGCCGTAGTCGACTGATAGTCGATCCTTTTTTTTTCTTTTTAGATAGCAGCTTGATTTTTTTCCATTCAAACAAAAGAGCTAAAAAAAATTAAAAGAAAAACATGGTTTGTAACAAATACCTTTTATTCATCTAAAGCCAGATGAATAATTTTACATATTATAGGTTTCGTTGAATAAGCGCAAGAGATGGAGGAGCGAGCGAGAGACCTTGCGTGTGTGTGTGCTAGCATTAATTACACGCGCGCACAGAGAGGGAGAGCGCGAGAGACCTTGCGTGTGTGTGCTAGCATTAATTACACGCGCGCACAGAGAGGGAGAGCGCGAGAGACCTTGCGTGTGTGTGCTAGGCTACTCATTAATACGCACACGTCTCCCCAAAAATTATACTAATATAGGGTTTATGTCTGTATTGACAAAAGAGTGGTAGAACTGTTTGTTTGTAAAGTTAACAAGCCTTACCCGTTTCAAATGAGCCATGTTGGTTGTCGTCGTGTGATATGAAAGCAGCTGCTGGCACAACTTGCACACAACTTTCAAATTCTTTGGGTCATCTTTAACCTTCTCGAAATACTCCCACACTTTTGATGACTTTTTAGAAGCCATTGTGAGCCAATAAATCCGTAAATGCTGACAAATGTGGACGTGGTCCAGACGTTGCGGGCGTGTGGTGTGCTGCTGCTTGGTTGTACCGCGCGCGGCGCGCCTATTTTGAAATAACGAACTTGAGCGCGCAAAAGACGCGATATGTGAACACACCCCCTACTATTCGACTATGAGGTTCATAGTCGAATCAGACCTCTCCGAATCGAATCGTCGAATCCTCGACTATTAGAAGTCAGCCCTAGAATTAATTCAAATAAATATTTTAGCAAAAACGAATAGCCTACTTTAAAAAAGTCAAGACATCGCGGTGTCACGGTGGGAAAGTGATGTCACCGGTGATGGGGCTTAAAACCGGTAACACCGTCAACACCGTCTATCGCGTCAAGCTAGTATGTTACTAATTATTAATAATATTTTTGTCGGTTTGAATCATGAAATGCTTTCTGACAAAGTGCTGTTTATATATGCATTTACACAGAATAAGCTCAACCGCGATCGCGCGTGCAGATAATAAATTATTAATTTCCACAAAGCATTTTTTCATTTTAAAGCGAAATAATTGCTATGTAGTAAATAATATAATCTAGGGTGTTTAAACAAGATAATCTTGTCAAAAGTTTCATTCAGTGGCCGTGCTTGAGCATTCCTGATCATCAACCCAGTGAGTGCTCAGCAATATGAACGAACTTTTATTTCGAGACTAATGGTGAGCGAATACAACAGATAGAGAATTAAATTCAGCGCTTTTATTTTCAACATGCACTCATTCATGTCCGTTTTATTTAATTCATGTAAAGTTGCGTCTTTATTGGGGAAGGACATGACTGATTACACTACTGACTCCATGAGTTCGTCTCAATTTTTTAGAACCAAGCTGCATAAATAAACTATCAGGCATTTAGGTCTCGAATCTCATTTCTGCATGTCTGTTATGTTAAATCAAGTTAAATAATTAAAGCAAAGCAAGTAGAACATATAATTTACCTGTGTACAGAGTTGTTGACTGATTTCCTCAGACGCGATCTGCAATGGCGGAATTCTCAAAACGGCCACAAGATGGCACCGTTTATCGGCGAATCCGATATTACAAAACCGATACCCGATTATGGGAAAATGCTTAAATATCGGTAAACAGATACATCGGTCGATCACTAATAATAATAACAGCTAGGTGGCAGGTGCACCTAGGGCTAGCTAGCATGTTAGCTTAGCACACCATCAATACATGACAATTTATGAGATTAAAACCATGTTTGTGCTCTAAAACTTACTTTATAGCACAAGTCGAGTGTTTTAAAAAACCTTCTGTGATCTGATTTGGCTTCAAGATAAAAAAATCAGACAGAAAATATATTATTTTATAGTATTCTGAATGATGATAAAGTCTATATTGATTAGCATTACATTATAAATATAATCTATTATTATGAAAATACCTGACATGGCTCGTAGAACACGGGTAAATCAAATATCATTGCAATCATGTTTATTGTCTTCAAAACATCTTTATCTACATGTTACAGCGATCTCTGTTAGCTTTGTTTGTGTCAGGGACTTCCTGGAATGTCACATGCTCTTCTTCGTGTGTTCCATATATGGTCTGGGAATCGCTAGGGCTGGGACGGTTACCGCAATACCGCGGTCACGTGACTCCAACCGCGGGTCTGAGCTCGTCACCGTCATCACCGAGAAAAAAAAAATTGGCCTGCACATGTGTGCATGTTGTGTCTAATGATATGGATTCATTGATTCTAATGACATGGATTATTTCTAATGATGTGTCTTACATGGATTCAAGGTTTTCTAAACAAAACCAAGCGGTTTACCACAATACCGCGTGAATATCTTGCTTTTCAACCGCGGTTAGAAAAAATCCATACCGCCCCAGCCCTAGGAATCGCTGGGTACTTTACGATACGATATGCGATACATTGTTCACGATACCGATAATATCACGATATGGCGAAAATCGATATATTATTAATAATAACTCGCAATATATCATGTTTTAAAAAATACAAGTTTTTTTTTTTAATTAGGAAAATGAATCTCCATTTATTTTTTTGGATGAAACAATAACAAAAACGACCCTCAGGCTGCCAGTGTGTATTGAAAACACAGTAAATCAGAGTCTCCAGCACTCATAATGATTACATCAACGCATTTGGGTATAAATTCAATAAATATTATTCCTGTCTATATAAATCTGATGTAAACCTATGAGAATCTATCAATATTTCTCCAAATCTGCACATTTTTGAGCTAAAAGCCCTGATGGACTTTGTTTTGTCAAGCGCTGTCATGACGATCTCACAGGAGTTTTTTTTATCCGATTAATTGATTAATCGATCGATTAAGTGCTAGATTAATCGATCGATTAAGTGCTAGATTAATCGATCAGATTAAGTGCTAGATTAATCGATCGATTAAGTGCTAGATTAATCGATCGATTAAGTGCTAGATTAATCGATCGATTAAGTGCTAGATTAATCGATCGATTAAGTGCTAGATTAATCGATCGATTAAGTGCTAGATTAATCGATTACAAAAAGAATCGATAGCTGCAGCCCTACAGACAACCTCCGCAATTATTACAAATGACGAGGTCACCAGCAGGTAATATTTTTCCTGTGCGAATAGGGCTTTAGAGTAACTTTGGTCACAGGGTTGATGAAAACAGTCAATGCTACAGTTTGTGTAAACTGAGGCAATGGATTGAGATTATTTTCTTGTCTTTCCCATCCTGCTCCAGAAAGAGCCCAGATGATGTCACTTCCTGAGTGTGTCAGTTCTAAGAAATGCTCTGTTTTAAAAGGAGTAAAATGTCAGGAGTAACAGGGTTGAGTGAAACATGTAGGGCACAAGTAATGCTATTAAAAATGGTTAATTTAAAAAAAGCCGCGGTCACTCTACAACACAGATGAATCTCAGTCACCGTGCTTTAAGGAAAGCTTACCTTACGTCTCTTCTGGGTGAACTGACCAATAACACTCGGAAACTTTGCACAGGAGATAATTTCTTTGTCTTGTTAAGACGGTTCATCTACATAAGTTATGACGGCGTCTAGAATTCGTCATTTCACTGCTTTGCTGCATACCTTGGTTGTAACGAGTGGTTATTTCAGTCAAAGTTGCTCTTCTATCAGCTTGAATCAGTCGGCCCATTCTCCTCTGACCTCTAGCATCAACAAGGCATTTTCGCCTACAGGACTGCCGCATACTGGATGTTTTTCCATTTTCACACCATTCTTTGTAAACCCTAGAAATGGTTGTGCGTGAAAATCCCAGTAACTGAGCAGATTGTGAAATACTCAGACCGGCCCGTCTGGCACCAACAACCATGCCACGCTCAAAATTGCTTAAATCACCTTTCTTTCCCATTCTGACATTCAGTTTAGAGTTCAGGAGATTGTCTTGACCAGGACCACACCCCTAAATGCATTGAAGCAACTGCCATGTGATTGGTTCATTAGATAATTGCATTAATGAGAAATTGAACAGGTGTTCCTAATAATCCTTGTGTATAATCATATCCTGTGTATAATCAATTTATAAAAAGGCATCAGATTATCATAATATTTTATAACAGTTTTGTACTTTCTACCATTACATCAGGGCTCATTTTCATGTCCTTTCACTTTATATTTCTCTCTTTGAATTATTTTGATGTACTGAAAAATAAATGTAATTTTCTTTTATTTCATGTCAGACCTGATGGAAGAGAGCGAGGAGCGTGAAGAACTGAGTGAAGTGGAGGAGGAGAGAGAAGAACTGAGTGAAGTGAAGGAGGAGAGAGAAGAACTGAGTGAAGTGAAGGAGGAGAGTGAAGAACTGATGGAAGTGAAGGAGGAGAGTGAAGAACTGAGTGAAGTGAAGGAGGAGAGAGAAGAACTGAGTGAAGTGAAGGAGGAGAGAGAAGAACTGAGTGAAGTGAAGGAGGAGAGTGAAGAACTGAGTGAAGTGAATGAGGAGAGAGAAGAACTGAGTGAAGTGGAGGAGGAGAGAGAAGAACTGAGTGAAGTGAAGGAGGAGAGTGAAGAACTGATGGAAGTGAAGGAGGAGAGTGAAGAACTGAGTGAAGTGAAGGAGGAGAGAGAAGAACTGAGTGAAGTGAAGGAGGAGAGAGAAGAACTGAGTGAAGTGAAGGAGAGAGAAGAGCTGAGTGAAGTGAAGGAGGAGAGAGAAGAACTGAGTGAAGTGAAGGGGGAACATCATGTCCAACATGGAGGAAAATCTTTGAGTCGCTCAAAAACTAAACAGACATTTTTAAAGAAAAGAAGAGCCAAGAAATCTTTCACCTGCACTCAGTGTGGAAACAGTTTCACACGCAAACGACATCTTGAGATTCACATTAGGATCCACACCGGAGAGAAGCTGTTCACATGTGATCAATGCGGCAAAACATTTTCTAGTACATCAGCCCTGAAGACACACCTGAGAGTTCATACGAAGGAGAAGCCACATTCATGTTCTGTGTGTGGAAAGAGTTTTTCACTGCTGCCATATTTACACGCACATAAGAAAACTCACACTGGTGTGAGAGAGTACATGTGCTTTGAGTGTGAGAAGACTTTTACTACAGCAACCTGTTTAAAACTGCACCAGAGAATTCACACTGGAGAAAAACCTTACAAGTGTTCACACTGTGACAAGAGATTCAATCAGTCATCAAATCTGAAAACGCATGAGATGATCCACACTGGAGAAAACCCTTACAAGTGTTCACACTGTGACAAGAGATTCAGTGTGTCATCACATCTGAAAACACATGAGAGGATCCACACTGGAGAAAACCCTTACAAGTGTTCACACTGTGACAAGAGATTCAGTGTGTCATCACATCTGAAAACACATGAGAGGATCCACACTGGAGAACAACCTTACAAGTGTTCACACTGTGACAAGAGATTCAATCAGGCATCATCTCTGAAAGCACATGAGAGGATCCACACTGGAGAAAACCCTTACAAGTGTTCACACTGTGACAAGAGATTCAATCAGTCAACAAATCTGAAAACACATGAGATGATCCACACTGGAGAAAAACCTTACAAGTGTTCACACTGTGACAAGAGATTCAGTCAGTCAGCATCTCTGAAAACACATGAGAGGATCCACACTGGAGAACAACCTTACAAGTGTTCACACTGTGACAAGAAATTCAATCAGGCATCATCTCTGAAAGCACATGAGATGATCCACACTGGAGAACAACCTTACAAGTGTTCACACTGTGACAAGAGATTCAGTGTGTCATCACTTCTGAAAACACATGAGAGGATCCACACTGGAGAACAACCTTACAAGTGTTCACACTGTGACAAGAGATTCAATCAGGCATCATCTCTGAAAGCACATGAGATGATCCACACTGGAGAAAACCCTTACAAGTGTTCACACTGTGACAAGAGATTCAGTCAGTCAGCAAATCTGAAAACACATGAGAGGATCCACACTGGAGAAAACCCTTACAAGTGTTCACACTGTGACAAGAGATTCAATCGATCAGCAAATCTGAAAACGCATGAGAGGATCCACACTGGAGAAAACCCTTACAAGTGTTCACACTGTGACAAGAGATTCAATCAGGCATCATCTCTGAAAACGCATGAGAGGATCCACACTGGAGAAAACCCTTACAAGTGTTCACACTGTGACAAGAGATTCAATCAGGCATCATCTCTGAAAACGCATGAGAGGATCCACACTGGAGAAAAACCTTACAAGTGTTCACACTGTGACAAGAGATTAAGTCGATCATCAACTCTGAAAAGCATGAGATGATCCACAGCAGAGAGAAGCCGCACACGTGTGATCAGTGCGGGTCGAGTTTCTCTATTAAAAGTCACCTGAAGCGACACATGAAGATCCATACAGTGGAGAAACCACTTAAACACAGTCTGAGATCACGGTAAGTAGTTTATTTGTATGTGCTGAGCAACAAAGTCTCTTCTGTGGACACTCAGACACACATCACCCTATAGCCATGTGTGTGTGTGAAGATCCACCATGTCCAAAAACGCTGACTAAGACTAAATTAACACGCATTATTGTTGACGATAAAAGACGAGACTAAATTGTTTAGCATAAAATAAAAACTAAGATAAAATCTCTCTTCATTTGTCTACAATCATCACTACTTTTTCATCTTAGAATATTCAGCTGTTATGCCTTCAAAATATTCCGAATGAGTTTGCGCTGTTCAAGTACAGGTCTCATACTCCTGTGGCTGCAACACGAAACTACACGGAGCAAGAACACAATACAGTAGAGAAAATGTGACAAGTGCCGACGACATGCTAGGTAGAAGGAAGAGGCTAGATATTTGGTAGCATTTTACGTACAATGATATTGACAAAAAGTCAGAATGTGTCATAACTGACGGGAAGCACTGCGACAAAAAATATCAGGGAAAAACACCACCAACCTTGAGCAAGGCAAGTTTATTTATATAGCACATTTCATACACTATGGCAATTCAAAAAGTGCTTTACATGGAGGAAATATTCACAAATAAAAGCAAGGAAAATTCAAACAGTTATTCAAAAGCTTTACATAGGAATTATAATAAGGATATTTATAATAATTATAAGTTGCCCAAGGAATAACATAAAACTGTAAAAATACAAAATAGAATAATTCTATATGTACAGAGTCAATTACATGTTCGCACAACAAAGGCTTTTTACATTGCATACAGTTAGCAATCCACTATATCAGAAACAGATTGTGCAATTCACGAAACAAAGGAAAACTAAATTTACATCTGGGATATAAGATATAACAATTAAACATGCATAGGAATTATAATGTAGCAACATCTACATACCGAAAGTGCATTCAAAACAACTTAAATAAAGCAGTAGTAGCCATGACCGCATGCTCTTCTTTGTTGCTGGGCTCACATTGTGATGTCATCATATAAGGACTTTAACAATATTGAATGCAATACCCAACTTTGAGCCGAAGGGGTCACTTTACTACAACTTTTATATCAAATAAATGCAGAATGTTCATATAGAACAGCACACTCCCCATCTGGTATTCGGGGAATACCCAACCTTCTTACTTGAGTTTAAACCTGAACGGTCTATTCCGAATCTTCATGTAGGAGGAGTACTATCTCATTAATAGATCTCAGGAACAGTTTGGGTCCATCTTTCCCATGAATTTTACTTGTACTTTTCGAACTCGCCCGTCTTGGCTGGGGTAAGTTTCCGTTATGATGCCCAGGGGCCAATCGTTTCATTTTGACAGAGTCCTTGAGTAGATCTATGCATCCTTTGAAACGTTGGGCTGTTGGTGTTGCCATTTCCGTCGATGCTGTAGGGTTGAATGGTACTTTTTAGGCTGTCCCAGAAAGTGTTTGTGAGGTTTTGCACAGTACGCCACTGTTGTTTGTACAGGTCAGGCTTTCCAAAGCCCCCAGGTGGAACTGAGCTAGTACTCGGGCTGGTCCGAATACCATTTTTTGAGCTTCGAAGCTTCGGTAGGAATGAACATCGAATATTCCAAGCTTCATAATCTCTATACGTCTCAGACATCCCAAGTCTCCCGCATATTGATGGCGGCTCCCTGATGCACGCAAATTAGTTAAAATCTCCCGGAATCTAGCTGCTCGCGAGCTCCAAACCGTGTAGCGCACGCACGACAAAGAGAGGGAGAGACCTTGCGTGTGTCGTGTGTGCAAATGTGCGTGTGTGTGTGTGCAAGTGTGCGTGTGTGCCTCTTGAAGCACATGTAAAATGCACATGATCATCACCAGCGCATGATTGTTATTTCGAGAACCGTTCATCCAAACGACTTCACAAGGGAGTGCAGTGTATAAGGTGCAATATAGATAGACAGGCGACACGTTCAGAATTAATAAACTTTTAATAAACTACAGAACAGCGCGAGCGGGAAGCGGCGCGCCTCACGAGAGCAGAGCTTATATGCTCCGAGAACGGACACTGCTCTGCACTAGTGATATTCAACACACACATGTCTGTAACTTAAGCAATATTTCTAATAAGGTAGGCTAGTCTAATATTTTTCTGACAAAGTAGGGTAGATTTAAATAAAGAAGCGGCGCGCCACACGCGAGCAGAGAATGGACTCCGATATGCTATCTTATATGCTCCGAGAATGGACACTGCACTAGTGATATAAAACACACTAATACATACATTTATACATTTTAATACTACATACATTTTAATATATTTTGTTTCTATTATTCTATTTTCCACAATGTCAAAGCAATGCAGCTTAACCCAAAATACAAGCTCAGGCATTCACTTTTGTCCATAAAAACTCTGCTGTTCTGCACTCTAGCCAGAGAATACTCCCGTTGCAGGAACACTTTTAGTAGTCCAAGAAGAAGCAAATATCTATTTATTAAGTAGCTAATGAATTTATATGTAAAGTATTGTATTTCACAAGATTTTATAGTGTAAAACATATACAAGCGCGAATGAGAACTGTTTCGAGGGGGATGCCAGGTTTGAAAAAATAAATAAAATAAAACGAATATTCAAATGTCACATTTTCAAATCGAATACCAACCCACCGAACGAATATTCAAATATTCTGGTCAAGCCCTAGCTAGTACCAGTCTTTTGGGTAAGTAATGTGGCAGGTGTTAGGATGAAAGGATCTGTTGGATCAGTAGACACAGGTATCAGTGTTCTGTTGTTTATAATGGCAGTAACTTCAGCCATGAAGGTGGAGAGTACCTCGTGCCTGAGTTTAGAGGATGCCATCTGAAGAAGCATAGAGTCCAAATTCCTGCGAGCAATGCCAATCATCCTTTCCCATGCACCACCCATGTGCGACGAATGCGGAGGGTTGAAAGTCCATATGCAGCCGTGATCTGACAGGAATTGTTTCACTGCCTTTTCATCAACGTTGTAAAGAATATGCAGGTTTTTACAAGCTCCTGTGTCGTTTAAAATGTTAAAATTGTTTAAAATTTTAAAAGCGTTTAAAATTGATGACTATATTGCCCCCTGTTATTTACATCAATTTTAAACGCTTAGAAAAGCGCAACGTTTTATTTTGTGTCACCAGCCTAGGTCGAGTTACACTACTCGAGTAACTGTGTTTAAATAGGGAAAACGAGGAAGTGTTTGGTCGCTTCTCTTTTTGGCCCATATTTAATGCACTGTGCTAGCTAAGTGCTAACATAGTTTTGCGGCAATACAGAGAGATATAGTGCACGCACTGAGACGAGAGAGGTATGTATCAACTCGTCTTAGTTAAGGGAATAATATAGTTTAATATGAAAAACTGGTGGAGTATCCCTTTAACATATTTATCATCAGTATCATCTGAGAACTTAATGATGTGGTTATTAGAATAACGCCTTCTGCAATCATCTGTATACAAAGTGAACAAAACCGGTGAGCTAACACAGCCTTGAGGGGCTCCTGTGCTTAACATTCTGAGTTCAGATAGTGTACCATTAACACTAACCTGCTGCCTACGATTGGTCAAAAAAGAATAATACCATTTTATAATAAGTGGATTGACTTTAAAATCCTTATTTTAATCATTATTCTCCTTACAGCTAGCCTTTTTAGGAACAGGGATAATAGTGGAGCTCTTCCACATAGAGGGAACTGTATTCGTTTCTATAGATTTTTGATAAATAGGGCACCAGGCTTCGGCCAGCTCTCTACTACAAGATTTTAGTAACCGCCCGGAGATGCCGTCCGGCCCAGAAGCCTTATTAGGACAGACCTGTGAAAACAGTCTCTCCACCATGTTCTGGTCAATAATTATTTTAGTATTATCCAATATAGACAAGGCATCCAGTGCATTTGCCTGCTCCTGTGAGAAGTCTCTTACATCAAATCTACAATAAAAGTCATTCAACTCATTTGCCTTTGCCCCCTCATCTATCACATTGATAGATCTTTTGACTGGAACCATGTTTGTCATATATTTCATAGAATCCCATAATTTTTTGGTATTCATAGTCAAACAATGGGCCTCAAATTTCTCCCTCTCCTTTCTCCTAGCTTTCCTTAGTTTATAATTCAGTTCCTTCTGTACATCTTTCATGGCTGCAAGGTCTCCTCTCCTAAAAGCCTTTTTTTTCTGTACTATGCACTCTTTAATTTCCTTAGAGATATAGGATTTATTGTTCGGATATATAGTTATTGTTTTTTGGTCTAACACATTATCTTTGCAGAAAAGTACATAATCTGTCATAGTCTCTACAGCCTCCTCTAGATCCAAACTTTGAAACACGTTCCAGTCAGTGCAAGAGAAGCATCCTTTTAACGTTTCAATTCCATCATCATTCCACACATATACAGTTTTAGTTTGTGGTTTACTGCTCTTAAGCATGGACTTATATGTCGTAATTAAATGGACAGCATTATGATCAGAGGAGCCTAATGGCGATTTAACCTTAGCTGTATAGGCATTCTTAACATTCCCATAACATTTGTCCAAGATGTTTTTGCCTCTCGTATTACAGTCCACATATTTATGGAATCCAGGCAACACAGCATCAAGTTTACAATGATTAAAATCCCCTAAAATGAAACAAGGTGCTTCAGGGGTGCGACTTAATTGTCTATGAACACAGTCTGCTGTAAGTTTAGCTGCATTTGCAGCATTCCCACTAGGTGGAATATAAACACTACATATTAAAATGTTTCCGAATTCATGTGGAAGATAAAAAGGCCTAAGGCTTACACATACCAGTTCCATGTCGGAGTTACAGAGCTGCTCCCTCACGGAGAATTGCGAACACCACTTTTGGTTAACGAAAACACACATACCGCCCCCTTTGCTCTTGCCTGAGTTATCGTTCCTGTCAGAGCGTGCCAGAGAGAAGCCTTCCAGGGCAATGAACGAGTCCGGCACGTCTTCTCGTAACCACGTCTCCGTGAACACAAGCAGGCATGAATCCCGGTACTCATGTCGAACTCTGGTATTGACTCGTAACTCCTCAACTTTGCTTCTCAGGGAGCGGGTGTTGCAGAGAAGCATTGAGGCTAGTGGTGGTCTTTCTGCCCTTCTCCGTAATCTCTGCCTGACACCGCCACGTTTCCCCCTCTTCCGCGTCCGTCTCCGACGGCTTTCCACCACTGTTCTATCCTGTAATTCCCTCGGTAGCTGGGGGGCAAGTGTGTGACTAGGCTGGAGCAGTAAAAGTTGGTCACGGGTATAGCACAGAACCGCCTCCGACATCAACAAGTCCTGATTCACCAGCATGGAATCGCATGGAATCAGCCATACGGCCAGAGTCAGCATCAGTCCTCTTAATAAAAACAGCATCGTGTACATCGTGTGCCCAGATTGAGGAATAATCCAATAAAAACAAACAAACACAGACAGCAGCACAAGGTAGCCCGGTTTGCAACAGAGCAGCGCCACCGGAAGTTGTTATGTACAAGAAACAGAACAACCTTGCATATAGCAACGACGACAGACTGAAACGCAGGGCTTAAATACACCGAACAGATCAGGGAAACGAGACACAGCTGAGACTAATGAACTAATGAGTAATTAACAAGTAAACAGGTTAAGGATCAAGTAAGATCCTTTTTTCAGTTCATAATCAATTATCATTCAGCTGCAACTTCTACAACACAACAATGTTAAAGTTGTGATCTTCATTTCTCTAAGTCTTCTTTCTACCGCTGTGATTTTCAGGAGCTGAAGGTCAATCAGAGGATCAGGAGTGTCTGAGGATTGCTCTGATCGGGAAGACAGGAAATGGGAAGAGTGCAACAGGAAACAGTATTCTGGGAAGAGATGAGTGTGTGAGTGAATGAAGACTAGATTCAGTCACGAGTGTGTGAAGAGAGAGTTGGTGAAGTTGATGGTCGATCAGGAACTGTTGTTGCGACTCCAGGTCTCTCTGACACTAACACATGATCAACAGTAAATAAATACTGAAATGTATTTGGATGTTGTCACCTGGAGCTCATGTGTTCATCATTGTGTTGAGTTTGGGAAGATGGACACAGTAGATCTGATAAAGAACATCTTTAGTCCTATTGTCTCTGTGTTTGATTTGCCTTGACTCATTTTTGTCATAATTGTCTTTAATTCTGTTTTTGTCAAAATGTTGCAAAAAAGAAAAGAAAAATGTGTTTTTTACCTGTGGAAAACTAAAAGATATTGTGAAAGCAGGCATTTACTTCATTTTCTGTTGGTAATTAAAATGTATAACTTCTTATGAGCTCTGGGGCCTATACCATGAAGCCGGTTTAGGTGGCTAGCCAGCTATGTTTCAGCTTAGTTTCCGCCAACCCTGGGTTTTAGGTATTATGAAAGTAGCTCGGCTTTAATCGGTGTTCGTTGCCATGGTATCTTACGCTGCACGGCTAACCTGCTCCGGGGCAGGTTAAGTTCTGGATTCGAGATCTCAGACTGAAGTTTGACCAATCAGCTGTGAGCAAAGAAACATATAGGTGACGTAACTAATTCCCAGTGTTGGTTGCAATTGCTTTACATTTTCTTTCAAATCCTGTGGACATCTCAGCAAAATTGTTAGACGAGCACATCGTTGAGAAAGAGTTTTTAGCTGGACAAAATCCCCTTGCCTTTCCTGATAGTTAGGCTACTTGTATCAAAGATACAGATTTTCTGCGGAAGGAATATCTTATCTTTGCGAACTTCTTGAGCCGCACATAAATAATTTAACACGTCGAATTCATGCACTTACTGTACCATAAATGGTATTGTGTTGCGGATTTTCATACTTGCACGCAATCGCAACACGCAAACATACTTGCGGTGATGCACAGAATCTAGGAGAAAACACGGTTTGTCAAACCATTCGCAAGGTGGTCCTCGCTCTGCAGGAGTACATTAATAGTTTAATAGTGTTCATTTATTGACCAAGAGTGTCTATGAAATAATAATAGAGAGGGTTTTTATAAAATTGCCGGTAATATTGATAGGGTGACATCACGTTTTTTTTTTCTTTCAAAAAGCAAATTTCACAAATGTACTATACAATACAGTACATGTTAAGCATTATTTTAAATCTTTTTTTTATTCGGTTAATCTTATGATAGGATTCCCTATAGAGTCATTGGAGCAATAGCCTGCATGTTGCAATCTCCACTTCTCTAGGAGAACATGAGGCAGATTATGTTAATAGAAAGTCCTTTCACAGCCTTAATGTTCAGGTAGAGATTATGTGAACATGTGAAATTATTATTTTCTGTGAGATGAATCTTTAAATGAATAGTAAAATTAACAGATAACAATCTTTCGGGAGAGAAAGCAAGCAATAGAAAGTTGCATTAATAAATATTCATGCTAAAGTGTTACTTGGTTAAATAAGTTCACATATTGAGATCAGTTTAATCTAGCTGTTGCTTATTTTTTAAATGTGGAGCCTCCTCAGCTCACAGTCAGGCTCCTTTAGTGTGCAGTCTAGCTCTATAGGCTCCTTTAGTGTGCAGTCTAGCTCTATAGGCTCCTTTAGTGTGCAGTCTAGCTCTATAGGCTCCTTTAGTGTGCAGTCTAGCTCTATAGGCTCCTTTAGTGTGCAGTCTAGCTCTATAGGCTCATTTAGTGTGCAGTCTAGCTCTATAGGCTCCTTTAGTGTGCAGTCTAGCTCTATAGGCTCCTTTAGTGTGCAGTCTAGCTCTATAGGCTCCTTTAGTGTGCAGTCTAGCTCTATAGGCTCCTTTAGTGTGCAGTCTAGCTCTATAGGCTCCTTTAGTGTGCAGTCTAGCTCTATAGGCTCCTTTAGTGTGCAGTCTAGCTCTATAGGCTCCTTTAGTGTGCAGTCTAGCTCTATAGGCTCCTTTAGTGTGCAGTCTAGCTCTATAGGCTCCTTTTGTGTGCAGTCTAGCTCTATAGGCTCCTTTAGTGTGCAGTCTAGCTCTATAGGCTCCTTTAGTGTGCAGTCTAGCTCTATAGGCTCCTTTAGTGTGCAGTCTAGCTCCATAGGCTTCTTTAGTGTGCAGTCTAGCTCTATAGGCTCCTTTAGTGTGCAGTCTAGCTCTATAGGCTCCTTTAGTGTGCAGTCTAGCTCTATAGGCTCCTTTAGTGTGCAGTCTAGCTCTATAGGCTCCTTTAGTGTGCAGTCTAGCTCTATAGGCTCCTTTAGTGTGCAGTCTAGCTCTATAGGCTCCTTTAGTGTGCAGTCTAGCTCTATAGGCTCCTTTAGTGTGCAGTCTAGCTCTATAGGCTCCTTTAGTGTGCAGTCTAGCTCTATAGGCTCCTTTAGTGTGCAGTCTAGCTCTATAGGCTCCTTTAGTGTGCAGTCTAGCTCTATAGGCTCCTTTAGTGTGCAGTCTAGCTCTATAGGCTCCTTTAGTGTGCAGTCTAGCTCTATAGGCTCCTTTAGTGTGCAGTCTAGCTCTATAGGCTCCTTTAGTGTGCAGTCTAGCTCCATAGGCTTCTTTAGTGTGCAGTCTAGCTCTATAGGCTCCTTTAGTGTGCAGTCTAGCTCCATAGGCTCCTTTAGTGTGCAGTCTAGCTCTATAGGCTCCTTTTGTAAAGGGCCCTGACTGAGTCTGTTTCCACCTGAAACATAATTCCACCACAAACATGATCATTACTAGTTTTTGGGAGGCTAATCAACTCACAAAAAGGTCCTTGACAAACACCTGTAATGTATGTCAAGGGTTTTAAATCCTTACCTTGTTCACATTTCTTTTGAAGCCTGTTGAGGTAGAGGCTTCAGTTTCTGGGACAGGTTGTGAAAAATCCTACTACAAAAGAGATGTGTAACTTGGGCCAGTCCCTGTTTTATGCCACACATTCAAATGTTTGCCTTAATAAAAAGCCCAGTGCATTCACCTCAGCAACTGTCCCAGAACACAGACAGAGTGTCTTCATCATTTCCTCCTCCCTGATAAATAAAAGTAGGCCAATATGTTTCTGGTGTTCTGTTATCTTACTGACCTCTGTGTGGGAGACTGTGTGTGTGTGCTGGCTTCAACAGGGACACTGCATTTCCCTCTACTGCAGAACATACAGTCAGTCATATTTAAAATATTAATGTATTGCACACGACACGTACCCAGTGTTACTTGCTTAGAGGAGCCAGCACCAGGGTCAGATTGTACAGCACCTGTAATCCCATCCATAATCGGCCGTCCCTTATTCCTATCAGAGCCAACTCAGTGTATTCTGGAGGAGTGGCCCTCCACTGGTTTTCTGAATTTCACTCTTTTTTCGGTTTGCCTCAAACAAGTGTTAATAAAAAAAATAATAAAAGGTTGTGTGTAAATACTTACTAGGCTACTTTGAATAATATTTTTATATTTTGTCTTTATCAGCTGCCAAGAACGTTTGGAGTTGCATCTAAAAATCAATGAATATTAATATTTATTAGTATATACATGCACATTTGTTTATATATTATAAAAATATAGGCTATATTTCACACACACATACATTCATAGCCTATATATACATCATTTTACATGAATAAAGAACGTATTTATTTAGCTTACACATTAACACAATCAGCAATCTTTCTCCAACAGTCTTCTCTTGCTTTGGCAGCAGAGACCGTATTGTTTCGAGCTTGTATTACATATTTAAATTCATCATAATTCTGAATGATTATCTCTTGCTCCGCGGAAAGAAAATATCGCTCTCGCTCTATCCATATCGAACGCGATTGGTTGTTCGGTGCCAACGTCACTTTGGTATGTGCACGCGCTCGTGGAGTAATCATAGCTTAAGATCAAAGCCTGAGTTGACAGAGAAAGTTGATGAGCTGCGTCATGGTACAAATAAAGCCTGATTGCATCGGTTTGGTTTTGTCAACTCAAAACTAATCCTGTAACTCCGAGTTTGTTCAGCTACCTTCATGGTACAGGCCCCTGTTCAGTTGATTATAGTTATCTGGGAAATGTAGGGAGA
>JAZAVI010002071.1:0-24637 GCA_036326025.1 Chrosomus eos | reverse complement strand
TTTCTTTCTTTCTTTCTTTCTTTCTTTCACAAAACCAAACTGTTTTAACAGGGGTGTGTTGACTTTTTATAACCACCGTACAGTTGTACTGTATTTTTCAACATGCCCTCTGATGTGCAGTACATTCAGGCTTGTATTAAAGTGCAGAAATGTTTGCTTAACTTGCGCTCAATGCTGCCATTCTCCAAAGAAGGTAACGGGATTTATCGCACGCACGCACGCACGCACGCACGCACGCACGCACGCACGCACGCACGCACGCACGCACGCACGCACGCACGCAGCACGCACACACACACACACACACACACACACACACACACACACACACACACACACACACACACACACACACACACACACACACACACATTTTCCCACAAGATTCACAACAGGTGCATACTCACATGAATAACTACTTAATCTTGTAACAATGTTAATGAATTCAGATCATTCTAAATGAGAGACTGCACTCCAATGGTTAATAATTTGGACGAAACACACCCAAACCAACTCCATGTTAGGGCTCTCCACACCACAGCGCAAGTACAGAGAAAGTAAAAAACAACGTGTGGCATTTTGACCAAAATATGTCACAGCTGTCTTAAAGACCTCAGGCAACTGTTTCAACTTGTGTAAAAGTTAAACATGCAAGTCAGTGAGATGAATCAATGTAACTCCATGTTGTGGAAAAATTAATATTTTAGTTTTATTTTGATATTGTGTGGGTTTTACTTTAATTCAATCATATATTTTCTCTCCTGGAATATTTGCATATATCCAGCAGGAACAAAGGCACACACACACACTTAGCATATGGAGACAGTAAAAGCCCAGGAGGGTTGGAGGGGCCACTATAAAGATCATTGTATTACAAAGTCTTTTGACCTCACAGGTGGGGGGACAGTAAAGCCCAGGAAGGGGGGTTAGGAAGAACCATTGTACCTCTAACAAACCTGCTTTATCTGGTTTTCTCTGGGGGAATGGAAAACTACAGAGAAAGGACTCTGGGGAAGGGGTATAAAGTCTGTCTGTTTGCAGTGTGTGTCAGGTCTGTTCCTACCTGGGGTAGCTGCCATGATATTTTTTGCGAACAGGCCTCCTTTAAAAGAATAAACTTTCTTTTAAAGTACAATTGGAATCTGATGTCTCTTACTATGATGCTCTTTGTTTAATTATTGATTTTGCCTTATCAATTGGTGTCAGAAGTGGGATCTCACGGCGTTTCCTTTCTGGTCCTGAAGACGATTTTGACGACTGATCATCCCAAAGCAACAGGCTTTGGTCTTACCTCGAAAATTGAGAGAGAAGAGCTAAAACGGCTTTCAGGGCCAGGAGGGAATCGACTGAAGATATAAATAATCCGTTGGCAGTAATCATCTGGGGTAAGAGACCTAAAATTTATTTTATTTTTGTTTTTCAGATGGTGTAATTTGATACAAATATTAGCCGAACCATTGTGGCTGAACTATCTCTTTGGTCGGGCAGAGAAGGTTTTCGAGGGGTGAATTGTGGTAGTGACGGGCAGTCCGACTCTTTTCCTTGAGCCGGCTCATTTGAATCGACTCACTGAGGAGGAGCCGTCACGAGCGACCCGTCACTACAAGCCAATTTTATGCCGAAAACTAGCTCGTAAAGCAGACGAAGTATGAAGGTAGATTTGTTTCTTTATTATTCAATCAAAAAAAAGGTTGCTTTAATCCAAAAAAATATTTTCAATTAAAAAAACCTTCACTTCAATGAAAAAAAAACTTTTCAATCAAAGAAAAAAAGTATTTGAATCCAAAAATATATTTGAGACTCAAAAAAATACATTCGAACACTGCTTTTTTTTTATTGAAAATGTTTTCTTTGATAGAAGTCCGTTTTTTTTTGTTTAAAGCAACCTTTTTAATTGAAGTAACATTGTTTTTTGATTGGACCATATAATGGGTAGGACATTTGTGTCTTTATCATTCAATCAAAAAAGAAGTTGCTTCAAACAAACAAACAACAGAATCAATAAAAAAAGTCACTTCAATGAAAAGATAAACATTTTCAAATATAGAAAATCGTTTTTGAATGCAAATAAAATATTTGAGACTCCAAAAATTGCATTTGAACACTTTTTTTTTTATTGAAAATGTTCTCTTTGATTGAAGTAATCTTTTTTGTGTTTGGGCCATACATTGGTAGGACATTTGTGTCTTAATCATTCAATTCCAAAAAAAGTTGTTTCAATCAAAAAAAATAATTTCAATCAAAGAAAAAAAAAAAAAAATTACCCCGTGAATAAAAAAACTATTGAAGAGAATGTTTTTTCGTAGTTTTTTTATTTATTTTTTTATTTGAAGTGCAAAAAGTTTTGAAGTTCAATTTTTTTTGATTGAATCATTTTGACACAAACGTTCCGCAGTGGGCGGGTGCTTCTCTATTGGTCAGACATGTTTGATTGACATGTGTCTACACCAACGACATCTTTCTGACAAAGAAGTCATGTTCGCCAGCTGCCACTCGACCAGTCACGGATATATGCGCCTGCCACTGCGTTATATGCGCCTGCAACTAGACCAGTCACAGATATTCGCGCCTGCCACTCCATTATATGCGCCTGCCACTCGAACTTACACAATATGTAAGATATGTTTTTAAACCAAATGCACAGTAAGGGCTAGCGCAAAATGCAGCGCATATCCCCTGAAGCCAGCGGGAGCCAGAACGGTACGCACAATAGGTCAATATTCACCATTAACCAAACGCTTTTCGCCTGCCTTTGAACTACTGTACCCACTTTTTTAAAATCCTGAGCACCAGTCTCGTGACATAGGCTTGCGCTTGCCTCAAAATCTCTCACTGTTTTAATTTACCAGACGAACCCACAGACAGTGCAATGCTGATCTTATTTTTTATTCGCTCTTTTTGCCCTTAAGGGAGCGCGTCTAAAGCGTCACACCAGCCACAAGATCTCTCACTGTTTACACCTATCAGACACTCCTAATGATATACGAGAGCACACAGACAGTGCAATACATATATTATTTACCTATTTCTCATCTGATCTTATATTTTATTCGCTCTTTTTATCCATATATGGGAGTGCGCTCGTTGCTCCTTAGGCGTCGATCGCGCCATCAGCAAAACCTGCCACACGATCTCTTACTGTTACGCCTATCAGACACTCCTAAATGATATACGAGAGCACACAGACAGTGCAATACAGATCTTTTTACCTATTTCTCATCTGATCTTATATTTTATACGCTCTTTTTATCCGTAGGCTATGGGAGCGCGCTCGTGTGTCGCGCCAGCACTCACTCATCGAGTTGAGTAAAGTTGGTAATAAATTCACAGATTCGAACTTCCCGGGTCAATAACTACTCAGCTAAACATTGTTACTACACAAATTACACCTCGTAGTCGTATGTAGTAATGTAGACAAGCAGCTACAACCTATTTTTCCTCGAAACGAGCTTTCCTTCGCAGTGGATAAAATACATTGATCTCTATGCGCAGGCTCAAGTGCAAATCCCGAAAAGCGACACTACAGTGTCCCCAAATTCAGTTTACACACCACTGCTGTCCTGTTGGTTATACTACAACACTTATTTTGGGGAAAATATATTTTTAACTGTAAATACATTTGTAAATGTATAATTCATGTGAAAATATTCAATAACTTCACTGTAATTCACTGTATTGTTGCCAAATTCAGTTTACACATCACTGCTGCCCTGCTGGTTATACTACAACACTTATTTTGGAAAAAAAATATTTTTGCATATTTTTTATGATTTATATGTATGAAAAATATTCAAAAACTGTTATGCCCTGCATTAATGCCTTATTCAAATACATCACGGATGGACAGTATCTTAAAGTTATTGCTTTAACAAGAAACACATTTTTTTATACACTTTTAAAAATCTAAATCATAAGGAATATTCAAAAATATTTTTTTCCAAAATAAGTGTTGTAGTATAACCAACAGAACAGCAGTTATGTGTAAACTGAATTTGGCAAAAATACAGTGAAGTTATTGAATATTTTTCATAATAATTATACATTTACAATTGTATTTACAGTTAAAAATATATTTTTCCCCAAAATAAGTGTTGTAGTATAACCAACAGGACAGCAGTTACGTGTAAACTGAATTTGGCAACAGTACAGTGAATTACAGTGAAGTTATTGAATACTTTCCATAAATATAAATCATAAAATTTATGCAAAAATATTTTGCCCCAAAATAAGTGTTGTAGTATAACCAACAGGACAGCAGTGGTGTGTAAACTGAATTTGGGGACACTGTAGTGTCGCTTTTCGGGATTTGCACTTCGGGAGCCTGCGCAGAGATCAATGTATTTTATCCACTGCGGAAAAATAGCTGCCTGTCTACATTACTACGATTAAAAAGAGGTGTAATTTGTGTAGTAACAATGTTTAGCTGAGGAGTTATTGACTCGGGAAGTTCGAATCTGTGAATTTATTACCAACTTTACTCAACTCGATGAGTTAGTGCTGGCGCGACGCTTAATCACGAGCGCGCTCCCATACGGATAAAAAGAGCGAATAAAATATAAGATCAGATGAGAAATAGGTAAATAAGATCTGTATTGCACTGTATGTGTGCTCTCGTATATCATTAGGAGTGTCTGATAGGTGTAAACAGTGAGAGATCGTGTGGCAGGTTTTGCTGATGGCGCGACGCTTAATAGACAACGCATTCTCATCCCAAGGCGTCTTATTTCGTCATATTTTGACATTTGTCAAAAACTGACGCACATGGCACCCTTTAGCGGCAATATGCGACGGGTAGGTTCAGGTCTGGGGTAGCGTTAGGGTTATGACGCCTTGGGATCTGCGTCTCATATCGACGCTAAAGGGTGGCCATGTGCGTCGGATTTAGACGAAATGTCAAAAGCGTCACGTATATGACGCCTTGGGGTGAGAACGGGCTGTAATAGAGCAACGAGCGCACTCCCATATACGGATAAAAAGAGCGAATAAAATATAAGATCAGATGAGAAATAGGTAAATAAGATCTGTATTGCACTGTCTGTGTGCTCTCGTGTATCAGTAGGAGTGTCTGATAGGTGTAAACAATGAGAGATCTTGTGGCTGGTGTGACGCTTAAGCCTGTTTTATGCTTCTGCGTCGAAACGACGGCGTACCCTCGCAGACCCCTCTGCGTCACCGCGAACCCCTCTCCAACCCCTACGCCGTAGTTTGACGTGCACCTCCAAAAAATTGTAACTACGTGTCGAGGCGACGCAGACCGCAAGGGCTGTGATTGGTCAGATGCACCGCGATGCAACGCAACCTGACGCAGAACCATAAAACGGCAACGACGCCGTAGGAGTGACGACGAAGCTACGCCGTGGAGTTGACGCAGAAGCATAATGAGGCCTAACAGGCGGGAGCAAAGAGACGTGCTCCCTTAAGGGTAAAAACAAAAGAGTGAATAAAAAATAAGATCAGCATTGCACTGTCTGTGGGTTCGTCTGGTAAATTAAAACAGTGAGAGATTTTGAGGCAGGCGCAAGCCTATGTCACGAGACTGGTGCTCAGGATTTTAAAAAAGTGGGTACAGTAGTTCAAAGGCAGGCGAAAAGCGTTTGGTTAATGGTGAATATTGACCTATTGTGCGTACCGTTCTGGCTCCCGCTGGCTTCAGGGGATATGCGCTGCATTTTGCGCTAGCCCTTACTGTGCATTTGGTTTAAAAACATATCTTACATATTGTGTAAGTTCGAGTGGCAGGCGCATATAATGGAGTGGCAGGCGCGAATATCTGTGACTGGTTTAGTGGCAGGCGCATATAACGCAGTGGCAGGCGCATATATCCGTGACTGGTCGAGTGGCAGCT
This sequence comes from Chrosomus eos, assembly GCA_036326025.1. Classification (NCBI taxonomy): domain Eukaryota; kingdom Metazoa; phylum Chordata; class Actinopteri; order Cypriniformes; family Leuciscidae; genus Chrosomus; species Chrosomus eos. The sequence goes on along the minus strand of JAZAVI010002071.1, from coordinate 18,792 downwards.
GGCGAACATGACTTCTTTGTCAGAAAGATGTCGTTGGTGTAGACACTTGTCAATCAAACATGTCTGACCAATAGAGAAGCACCCGCCCACTGCGGAACGTTTGTGTCAAAATGATTCAATCAAAAAAAAATTGAACTTCAAAACTTTTTGCACTTCAAATAAAAAAAATAAAAAAACAACGAAAAAACACGTTTTCTTCAATTTTTTTATTCACGGGGTAATTTTTTTTTTTTTTGCATTTGAACAGTTTTTTCTTTGATTGAATTTTTTTTTTTTTGATTGAAACAACTTTTTTGGAATTGAATGATTAAGACACAAATGTCCTACCAATGTATGGCCCAAACACAAAAAAGATTACTTCAATCAAAGAGAACATTTTCAATAAAAAAAAAAAAAGTGTTCAAATGCAATTTTTGGAGTCTCAAATATTTTATTTGCATTCAAAAACGATTTTCTATATTTGAAAATGTTTATCTTTTCATTGAAGTGACTTTTTTATTGATTCTGTTGTTTGTTTGTTTGAAGCAACTTCTTTTTTGATTGAATGATAAAAACACAAATGTCCTACCCATTATATGGTCCAATCAAAAAACAATGTTACTTCAATTAAAAAGGTTGCTTTAAACAAAAAAAACGGACTTCTATCAAAGAAAACATTTTCAATCAAAGAAAAGCAGTGTTCAAATGTATTTTTTTGAGTCTCAAATATATTTTTGGATTCAAATACTTTTTTTCTTTGATTGAAAAGTTTTTTTTTCATTGAAGTGAAGGTTTTTTTAATTGAAAATATTTTTTTGGATTGAATAATAAAGAAACAAAACTACCTTCATAACGAAGGAGCCGCGGTGAACGAAAGAATCACGACTGATTAATTGGTTTACAAAATTGATTTTTAATTGGCACCTGAGGAAGTCGGACCAATTTTATGCCTTGAGTAAACCATTTTTACAGAGCATATTTGCTGACATTGCCGGATCGAGGTGACAGAACCGGGGTCTGCTGAAGACGTTCAGACAGATTGTTGACGCGCAGAAAGAAAAAATCCAAGAGAGAAGATTCAGCCAAAATGGGGTCATCTAATAAAAACCTAGGTCATTTTTATACATCAGTTTTCGAAAATGAAAACGAGATGGTCTTTGTACTGAGAGCCATGAAGCTGAATCACGATCTCGACTGCTCTCCGAGTCCAATCCCAAGACCAGTACAAAAGGCAGCACGAGACGCACAAGCGTGAGGAGAGAAATGGCGGTGCTTTGTGTGTGCTACGAACAACCATACGTTCAGGGACTGTACCATATGCAGACTCTGCAATAAAGACGGGCATTGGAGCAATACGTGTCCGAATTTGAAGTCGGATGGGAAAGGAGAGCAGGAGAGGATCTGGGTCAGAGCGGGAAGCGATTGTGTCCGCAAGACAGATAAGTACATTTTTTTTAACAACACACACACACACACACACACACACACACACACACACACACACACACACACACACACACACACACACACACACACACACACACACACACACACACACACACACACACACACACACACACACACACACACACACACACATACACACACACACACACACACACACACACAAACACGTAGGCCTAGTACTGATTTAAACTATGCTATCTGAAAAGAAAGATTCTATTGTAAATCCTTGTGTGTGTTTTGAGCAATGTTGTGAATGAGGAAATTTTGAGCAGTGTTTTCCGATGAATGTTTGAAGAAATTTGGTTTGAAATGTGTGAATGAGGGAACATTGAGCGCTATGAGATTAAAGGTAGTGCGGGAATCAGTTGAACAGGGCAGTGAGAAATAAAACAGGTTGTTATGGCTGGCTGCGTTCAACATGTGTGAATAGGCAGATAAAATGTCGAACTGCCAGGAGAAATAAAGTTTCTTCTTCATTCAGTAAATGGATGCATGACATTAGATGTCTATAGAACTTAAATTCATATGATAATGATTGAAGTAAAAAGCAGCAATAAGGTTGTCGGTGTGAAATAGAGGGAACTGTAAGTGAGAAATGTGTTTGGGGATTGTATGCAAACAATCATGTACAGGTAGAGAAAGATAGCAGAAAGAAAGTGTGGGGGTTTTTGACAGCTGGAAACTGCAGGGCCAAATGGCTACTAAAGAATGCAGTGAAACAAGACTGATCTATACAGTTTTATATAATATAATATAATTTATACTATAACCAGATTGTGATGTATATTATATTGTAATGACCAGGAATGGTTTTGTTTTGTTGATGATTAATTGGTTTAGAAGAGAAAAGAATGTAAAAGAATGTGAGCAGAGATTGTTGGATTGAAGAAAGGCAGGTATAAGAAAAGAGAGAATTTGTATGATAGATGGTAGGAAAATGCAAGTTTTTCCACACAGTGAGTTGTTGGATCGAAGCAAATTGAAAAGAATCAGAATGTAGAAATAGAATGTAGGAAAATGGTATATGCATGTAGGGAGAGGAAGGCAGGAAAACAATAGTGTTGGAAGAAAACACCAGAGGAAAAAAAAAAGAGAAAATAAAATTCATGGAAATATTCATGAACGCCTGTTAAGTTGAATTAAGTTGAATTAAGTTGAAATGGTAAAGTTTTATCAAGTAGAATGGGGAAGATTCTATTCTTTAGTGATAAAATGATTGAATTGATGATGTGTGAATGTGCTTTGTTGTATTAATGTTATGAAAACAAGGGTATTGAAGAATAGACTGCCATATTTCTATAATTGAAGGTGCAAGCAGCTATGATAGTTGTCTGTGTAATTTAGGGATTGAGATATGAACAATATAATCTTGTGGTGAAAACAGCAGAGATAAGTGTAATTTAGAAATAATGATAATGTTGAGTTGAATCTGCAGACTTACCATTTTTTTCAGAAGAATAAGCTTTGAAAACAGTGTTGATGAAAAATGACATGCTAAATTTCTTTATACTGTATGAAGAGTAACTGAACAGTTCTGATAAATAATAGTGAGACAGAAGATAGCAAATGCTGTAAGCAGCTGAAGCTCTCACTTTAAAGAAAATTTGCAGATGATGTTTAGTTTTAGTTTGATAACCATTGTGAGTATGGAACAGTGATTGTTTACTTAGCCCGGCTTCCGGTTGTTAGATATGTGTTTGTATTGCAGTCAGTGTTGGTGATGATAATGCCAAAATTAGTAAGATGTAAAGACAGTCTGTTTTGTAAAGTAGATCCTGGGTAGGGAATCATTTCCCTGGACAAGTATGACTAAGTTAAACGAAAACTTTGTAAAAACAATTTAAAATATATCTGAGCATTTCCGTGCAACGTATGGAAATTAATGTCCTGCCAATGATAATGATTTGGATATTGTAATTTAATCAGGTCTTTATAGTCAAACGGAGGCAGAAAATTGCTTATCAACTCTGTGTTACATTCCTGATGGGGACATACTGCTTCGGGGGTGTAGAGTGAATTGAAGTAGTTTGCAATGAGCAGATTCTTGTGGTGACACTATTATGGTAAGCAGGGTCATTTAAAAAGTAGCTGTGGATGCAAGCTGAGAAGGAATTTTGTGATAAGATGACAAGGATTTCTGGTGTTTGTGTGCGTTTGAATATAGATCAGTGTTTAAGTGACGATATTAACATTTTAGTCTGAGGAAAGAACAGGAGATAAAAATAAGGTAATTGTTACATGTGTGTCCTGAGTTCCCCCGTCACTGTGTATTTGGTTTAGTCCTTTGTCTCAGTTTTCCCGCTCCTCGTTAGATTTCAGTTCCTTCACCTGTGTCTAGTTAATTTGCCCCAGCTGTGCCTTGTTTCCCCAATCTGTTCTCTGTGTATGTAAACCCTGTGTTCTCCCTCATTCCTTGTCCGTTCTCGTTTATGTAAAGTGTGTGTTGTGTTATCCTGCTTGTATACCTGTTCAGAAAGTAAAAGTAATTTGTATTGGAACCTTTGTGCCTCACCTTCTTCTGACAACACCACCCGTAACAGAAGAACGGACCACCCTAAAATGGACGATAGGGTAAGAATTGTCGTCCTGGTCGAGGAGAGCCAAAATCTCCTAGCCTATACCCATGGACGTTCGTTTGAGGGAACCCGTCTGGCCAGATTTCGCGGGATCCGTGGAGGCCGCAGTAGTGGCTGTGGTCGAGAGGAGTCCAGACACCACTCTCCCTTCACCATCGGTCCAGGAAAGGAGGAGGAGCTTATTGACTGGGACACAGAGCTTCCGCCTCTGATCCCGTTCAGCCCAGCCAAGCCTGCACCATTGGTTTCGTCCAGTCCAGCCAAGCCCTCACCGCAGGTTCTGTCCAGCCCATCCGAGCCAGAGCCTGAGCCCGTCGCCTGCCCGCCAGAGCCTGAGCCCGTCGCCTGCCCGTCGCCTGCCCGCCAGAGCCTGAGCCCGTCGCCTGCCCGCCAGAGCCTGAGCCCGTCGCTTGCCCGCCAGAGCCTGAGCCCGTCGCCTGCCCGCCAGAGCCTGAGCCCGTCGCCTGCCCGCCAGAGCCGCCTTCACTGCAGGTGCACGCCTACCCGCCAGAGACTAAGCACACCACACGTAAGTCCACTCAAGAGGACACTTCATTGATGGTGATGTCGGCGGCGATTTTGTGTGTGTGGGCTACACACACATCAGTTCTGGCCCATGCATCCAGCCCAGCCGAGCCCTCTCCGCTGGTCCCGTCCAGCCCTACAGAGCATTCTCCGCTGGTCCCGGCCAGCCCTACAGAACCTTCTCCGCTGGTCCCGCCCAGCCCTACAGAGCCTTCTCCACTGGTCCCGTCCAGCCCTACAGAGCCTTCTCCGCTGGTCCCGTCCAGCCCTACAGAGCCTTCTCCACTGGTCCCGTCCAGCCCTACAGAGCCTTCTCCGCTGGTCCCGTCCAGCCCTACCAAGCCTTCTCTGCTGGTGCCGTCCAGCCCTCCCAAGCCTGTCACTCTCCCCAAGAAAATTTTGGGGGGGGGATATAGGACCCCACCCTGGCCACCCGAAGGGGCGTCTCCACCCTGGCCACCCGAAGGGGCGTCTCCACCCTGGCCACCCGAAGGGGCGCCTGAAGGGGATTCTCCGCCAGGACCTCCCGAGGGGTGGTCTCCTACTCCCCCATGGCCCCCTGACCAGCCTGCTCCACCAGGACCGCCAGAGGGGTGGTCTCCTACTCCGCCATGGCCCCCTGATCAGCCTGCTCCGCCAGGACCGCCCGAGGGGTGGTCTCCTACTCCGCCATGGCCCCCTGACCAGCCTGCTCCGCCCTGGAGGCTTCCTGTTCAGGGTAGGCCACGCCCTCGTCAGCCTCCAGGGCGCCCGCCCCCCCACCCCTATTGAAGTTGTACGGCGCGAGGACGCGCCTTTTTGGAGGGGGCGTTATGTTACATGTGTGTCCTGAGTTCCCCCGTCACTGTGTATTTGGTTTAGTCCTTTGTCTCAGTTTTCCCGCTCCTCGTTAGATTTCAGTTCCTTCACCTGTGTCTAGTTAATTTGCCCCAGCTGTGCCTTGTTTCCCCAATCTGTTCTCTGTGTATGTAAACCCTGTGTTCTCCCTCATTCCTTGTCCGTTCTCGTTTATGTAAAGTGTGTGTTGTGTTATCCTGCTTGTATACCTGTTCAGAAAGTAAAAGTAATTTGTATTGGAACCTTTGTGCCTCACCTTCTTCTGACAACACCACCCGTAACAGTAATAAGATTGAAGAGAGTGAAGCCCAGGGGGGTCAGAGGGACCACTATATTATATTGTTCTAACTTCACAGGGGTGAGAACAATAAAACACCCACTGTTAAATTGTATTTCTAAAAAACTGATAGATCTGGTTTCACTGTGGTTCATGTAAATTACAGATAATAAATGAGTTGCAAAATACTTTTAAAAGTATTGCTAATTGCAGATTGGTAAACTCTTAGAAAAGAAAACATGAAAGTCAGATTTTAAACTATGATAATTGAGAAATCTGGCAACTAAAATTTAGATGAAATTTTAAAGATCATTTTTTAAGGGATTAACATGCTAAAATGTATTTAAAAGGCATTTGTTTAAACCAAAGCTGGTCCCACTTTATATTAAGTGGCCCTAATACCTGTGAACTTACATGGTTACTAGATATGTACTTAGTATGTAACTACAGTGTAATTACACATTGGTACATAGTATTTACAACGGTAATATTTGTGTAACTACACATATGTAACAACCCACGGAAAGGTATGTGTAAGTACAAATGTGTAACAGGACATTGGTAACAACACTTTTTCCACTACAGTAAGTACACATGTGTAACAGGCATTGTGTAACTACATTTTGTAACAACAATATGTATTCACACAAGTTGTTCCACTTCCACACGCAGTCTTCCATACTGTAGTTACCAGTTAAGAACACACTGAAACCATGATGATTCCTATGTGTATACCATGTATTTACTATATGTCTGACAGGACTTATGTTGAATTACAGCTAAAGTTTTCCTTTGTGGTACCAGTGTACTTACATGGTTACTCCTCAGGAACTCTGCACTTGATACAATGTGTTCAATTGTCATAACTTACTGTGTATTATGCAAAACCCAAACCTCTGTGCAACACTGTATTAACAGTGTACTTACATGGTAACTCCTCAGGAACTGTCTACTTAATATAAAGTGTAAAATAGTCATAACTTACTCTGTAATATGCAAAACCCAAACCTCTGTGCAACACTGTATTAACAGTGTACTTACATGGTAACTCCTCAGGAACTGTCTACTTAATATAAAGTGTAAAATGGTCATAACTTACTCTGTAATATGCAAAACCCAAACCTCTGTGCAACACTGTATTAACAGTGTACCTACATGGTAACTCCTCAGAAACTGTCCACTTAATATAAAGTGTAAAATGGTCATAACTTACTCTGTAATATGCAAAACCCAAACCTCTTTGCAACACTGTATAAACAGTGTACTTACATGGTAACTCCTCAGGAACTGTCTACTTAATATAAAGTGTAAAATGGTCATAGCTTACTCTGTAATATGCAAAACCCAACCTCTTTGCAACACTGTATAAACAGTGTACTTACATGGTAACTCCTCAGGAACTGTCTACTTAATATAAAGTGTAAAATGGTCATAACTTACTCTGTAATATGCAAAACCCAAACCTATGTGCAACACTGTATTAACAGTGTACTTACATGGTAACTCCTCAGGAACTGTCCACTTAATATAAAGTGTAAAATGGTCATAACTTACTCTGTTAATACAGTGTTGCACATAGGTTTGGGTTTTGCATATTACAGAGTAAGTTATGACCATTTTACACTTTATATTAAGTAGACAGTTCCTGAGGAGTTACCATGTAAGTACACTGTTAATACAGTGTTACACAGAGGTTTGGGTTTTGCATATTACAGTGTACTTACATGGTAACTCCTCAGGAACTGTCTACTTAATATAAAGTGTGAAACGGTCATAACAGAGACCATCTCAGCAAACCCAAACCTCTCATAGTTTTATTAACAATAGCATTAAAATATATTTTGAGCCACTAATCCTACTCATACAACTAAACCTACCCATAACCATTCCTTAAAACTACGTAGGCTACACTTATGAAGAAAAAAAAAACCAAAACATACAGACAAGTAACGTTATAAATTTCACAATAATTTGTTTATTGCGAAAATGTCAAAACCGGTACCAAAAGTGGTTCACATGATGATGCGTTGCAGCCGCAGTCCTCTCTGGCAGTATTATAATAGTTGTGTATGAGGTACAGATCAGAATATAAATTATTAATCCATGAAAATGTTAATGTGGTTTCGGTTCGCTCTGTGTGAAGGCACGCGCGCTTCTCTGTAGCCTACTACACCGACTGAAACACGGCATGTCGCAATTTGTGACGAAGCAGGCGAGAGCCAATGAGCGTTTGATATCACGGCCGTAAAACATGTCGTAACGCTTCTTGAAGGCGCATTTTTTGAATTTGAATTCATCACCAGCGCGCCTGAGCGCGGGATTTGACGTTTGCGGTCGCTGCTGAGAAATGAAGATGAAGATCATAAAGGGCTGAATTTGGATCTGTTTCCTGCAAACAACGTGGATTCTAAATATTTGGATTACATCAGGTTAATAAAATTTATGTATTTTGCGAATTTATGTTGTGTTTTATTGGAGAAAACGCTTTTTGTGTCTCACAGTAAATAAACTAAATGCTACAAAATGGTTAAATGATTAAACAAGGTTTTTTTAAGGCTTTAAAGTGTAGGCTAATCTTGTTAATTGTTTACAGAACACTAATTTACTGTAAAGGCAAATAGGTCACCACAATGTAAAATCAAAAAATATAAAAATAAAGAGTAAATCTTTAAAAGTGCTATGCAGTAATATCCCAGAATCTTTATAAGCATAACTATCACATTTATATTTCAGAGTTTACTATCCACTACGTAACCTTGTGTTTAGCATTTACTGTGGTACACAACAATGACCCTGCAGTTCCTTTGGAGTTACCATGTAAGTACACTGTTTATACAGTGTTGCAAAGAGGTCTTGGTTTAGCATATTACAGAGTAAGTTATGACCATTTTACACTTTATATTAAGTAGACAGTTCCTGAGGAGTTACCATGTAAGTACACTGTTAATACAGTGTTGCACATAGGTTTGGGTTTTGCATATTATAGAGTAAGTTATGACTATTTTACACTTTATATTAAGTGGACAGTTCCTGAGGAGTTACCATGTAAGTACACTGTTAATACAGTGTTGCACAGAGGTTTGGGTTTTGCATATTACAGAGTAAGTTATGACCATTTTACACTTTATATTAAGTAGACAGTTCCTGAGGAGTTACCATGTAAGTACACTGTTAATACAGTGTTGCACAGAGGTTTGGGTTTTGCATATTACAGAGTAAGTTATGACCATTTTACACTTTATATTAAGTAGACAGTTCCTGAGGAGTTACCATGTAAGTACACTGTTTATACAGTGTTGCAAAGAGGTCTTGGTTTTGCATATTACAGAGTAAGTTATGACCATTTTACACTTTATATTAAGTAGACAGTTCCTGAGGAGTTACCATTTAAGTACACTGTTAATACAGTGTTGCACATAGGTGTGGGTTTTGCATATTATAGAGTAAGTTATGACTATTTTACACTTTATATTAAGTGGACAGTTCCTGAGGAGTTACCATGTAAGTACACTGTAATTTTGGAGTGTTGCATATTACAGAGTAAGTTATGACTATTTTACACTTTATATTAAGTAGACAGTTCCTGAGGAGTTACCATGTAAGTACACTGTTAATACAATGTTGCACAGAGGTTTGGGTTTTGCATAATACACAGTAAGTTATGATAATTGAACACATTGTATCAAGTGCAGAGTTTCTGAGGAGTAACCATGTAAGTACACTGGTACCACAAGGGAAAACTTTAGCTGTAATTCAACATAAGTCCTGTCGGACATATAGTAAATACATGGTATACACATAGGAATCATCATGGTTTCAGTGTGTTCTTAACTGGTAACTACAGTATGGAAGACTGCGTGTGAAAGTGGAACAACTTGTGTGAATACATATTGTTGTTACAAAATGTAGTTACACAATGCCTGTTACACATGTGTACTTACTGTAGTGGAAAAAGTGTTGTTACCAATGTCCTATTACACATTTGTACTTACACATACCTTTCCGTGGGTTGTTACATATGTGTAGTTACACAGATATTACCGTTGTAAATACTATGTACCAATGTGTATTTACACTGTAGTTACATACTAAGTACATATCTAGTAACCATGTAAGTTCACAGGTATTAGGGCCACTTAATATAAAGTGGGACCCAAAAGCTTGTTAGTGTTGACCAAGAAAGTACAGGAAGCTGTTGATATGTTGATTGTAGAAAATAAGCTTGTAGTTTTGGCTGAAACAATTTGCATCTGAATCTTGTGTGCTGGGCTGAAGCTGCCAGCAGACAGAGACTCAATCTGAGCTGAAATTTGTAATGTCTAAATTCCCTGCATGGGCAAGAGAAAACTATAAAAATTATGCTTTATTGAAAATACATGTAATTCATGGAAAACATGCAGTATGCTGGGCTAGAGTTAAAAGATGACAGATAAAAAGTCTGAAGTTAGAAGTTTATGAAAGTGCAAAAGTAACAAGTCCTGAATAACTCAAAAACTCTCTCTCATTAAGATTTTAAAATAAATCATCGCCATTCAGAGGGCAATTTGTATTTGAATGTTGTAAATGTAAAACTGAATGACTTTAAAGAAGTCTTTAAAATAATGACCAGTAACTACTTTGTCTCATTTTAGTCTCCACCATTCAGGACCGATGGCTCCGGCCACAGTTTTAACTATATACACCGAATAGACGGTTGTGATAACTAACTCTGTTAGTAAAAATTATAAAAATTCTCTGAGTATAATCTAAGCATTGCGATTTTGCTGAGGACGTTTAATAGATTGATTGGATTAAATACTGTTGTTGTTGTTTTAGGACACTGCTACTGGCTGTGAGAGTTCTTGAATGTCTTCTCACCCTCACCCACACCCAAGAAAAGTTTGTATATCATATTGTCAAATTTTAGAAGAGTCTCTTTGATAATTCTGCCCAATTGGATGTAACCAGTGCGCTGGATGAGTCAGCCCAGAGACGGTTTCGATCTTCTGATGGCCATAAGGGGACGACCCAGCCAGGGCGTCATCACCACTGGTGCACCTGCCACACCAGGTTGTGGAGGTGTTTTTCTCTGCGAAGAGAGTGGACAGGATGCTACTTTGGGCCAAGAGCATCAGAGAGGTCCACTCCAAAATATACTTTAGAATGAGCTAATCCCCAAAATGGCTTAATTATCATAAGAGATGAAGGAAGTGAAGTTATTCTGTTTCTTCACCATTTGGGCTCAACAAATCCTGAACAAATACTAGTCAATTTGTAGAATGGGATTGGGTGTGGTAATACAGAAAATCTCTTCAGGAAATTGGGTGTTTTAACTTCATTAACATACAGTAAAAAAAGTTTTTATGATGTTAGTTGCCTTAAAGGGTTAGTTCACCCAAAAATGAAAATTAAGTCATTAATTACTCACCCCCATGCTGTACCAACCCCGTAAGACCTTCGTTCATCTTCGGAACACAAATGAAGATATTTTTGATTAAATCTGAGAGGTAGATCACTGCTACATAGGCTGCCAGGGAATGAAACTTGACGGCCCTGAAAAGTTATTAAAGAAATCGTTAAAAGAGCCCAACTGACTACAGTGGCTAGATCTTAAGTTTATCGAGCTACGAGAATACTTTTTGAGCGCAAAAAACAAACAAAAATAGCGACTCTATTCAAGTATTCTCTTTGGGCCTGGAGATTTCACACATTGTTATTGCGCAACGCTTCTGGTTGAACGTCACACGCATCACACACATGACCAGCGTCGACCAATAGTGAGCCTACGTGTGACGTATAACACAGAAGCGCTGCGCTGTTACACTACGCCAACAGCTTAGGAGAAAGACACGGAAGAGAAGAGATGGTCGAATAAAGTCGTTATTTTTGTTTTTTTCCGCACAAAAAGTATTCTCGTCGCTTGATAAACTTATAGTGGAGCCACTGTAGGCACATTCAATATTTAAACATTTTCTTTAATGACTTTCTGGGCCGTCAAGTTTCATTCCCTTAGGCAGCCTATGTAGCAGTGATGTACCTCTCAGATTTAATCAAAAATATCTTAATTTGTGCTCTGAAGATGAACGAAGGTCTTACGGGGTTGGTACAGCATGAGGGTGAGTAATTAATGACTTCATTTTCATTTTTGGGTGAACTAACCCTTTAAGGGCAAGGACTTTTCTCTTAAAATGCAGTATCGGGCAATGGACAGAGACATGGTGGTGGCTTAAAGATGAGGACAACTCAAAGAAAATAATTAGATAGACGCTATATGAATATGCAAGGTTTAAAATATAATTTAAAATGTAAAATCTTTTTAGAGAAAATATATTAATAAGAAATATGAGCAGTTCATTCTTAGATGTGTTTGATGGTGACTGCACTTTATGTCTTGATAAGAGCGAGTTTAGAGGAGTTGCTCTGTCCGAAAAGTGTGTATCATTTGCATGAGTCAAGGCAAATTACAAGTTGGAGAGAGGTTGATAATTCTGAGTTAATCTGATCATAAAGCTTTATCTGTTAGTCATTCATTTTGGTCATTTGTGACGTACAGTAGATTTGAATTACTTTCTGGACCAGTTTAAGTATTGATGGAAACAATACAGAGAATTTTTGTGCTGTAAAGTTGAAAAGTTACAGATGGCTGATAGATAAATAAACAAATTCGTAGACTTGATAATTAATCGTAGATTTGATATTGTTTTGAAACATTACAGTGACACAGAGGCTAAATAAATATTAATTTATTCAGAGAACCCTTAACATTTATGTGAACATGTATGTGAACAAAGAAGGAGAATGACTTATGACTGACTTTGACAAAATCTGGACTGACGAACACCTCGACTCGACGGCAAGAATTGATGAAGTATGACTGGCTTAAGAGACCAACAACAGGTCTGAAAAACAGGATACGCTCCAAGACTGGGGAACCATGACATTAAAATACTTTGATAAGAAGATGAGATTGTGGCTTTAACACAATAATTTTTCCAGAGACAGAGAAAGATGTCTGGAGGAAAGATGGCTGAAGGAGAATGCTTGGTTTAGGGTTGATGACAAACCATTATGATAAAATTGATAAACAAGTAGAATTGTGCATCAAATGAGGGGGTGGGGGAGATGGGGGTGTTGCTGAAAGCCATCGCACTAAATGCTGAGAGTCGTACAAAATGTCTGTCTGTAAGTGTGCTAATGACAAAGATTGTTTCAGCAGGAAAAGCCAGAGCAGATGCAGCAGCAAAAGGCTTTGGGTACAGCAGTACAAACAGTGCCTAACATTGCGCAGCGACTAACAATTTTTTTTTTTTTTTTACAGGATGTCAGGATGAATTGCATCAAACAGAACTGATTCTGTTCCAAATGTATAAATATTGTTTTGTTGACATAAGCAAAATGGGTTAATTGTTTTTCAGGGGAAAAGGACCCTGAGTGCTATTAAGTGAGCAATAACTTATCCAGTGATAATATTTCAGGTTGTTGATTCCACACACCAGGTCACACCAAAATGGGACTAGCGACCAGACAAGCGATCACTAACAAAATTCTTAAGGTCTCCATTCACACGTTACAGGTAACAGATGACAGCAGGCAAGAAAATGGTTCACTCAAGTGGGGGTGTGGTCGTGATTTAAGGGAAACCTTGTAAGGATTAGAAAATGGTTGGAGAACACGACACCTGGGTCCAAGTTTCTCACCTTAGACTATACCGACAAGCTTCAAACCATCCAATAAGAACAGAAAGTGAGGGGTCAAAGGTTGTGCTAGTAACAAACCTCCTTCACCGACGAGGGAAGACCATGGCTATGGCACGCAAAGTGTCAACATGGTGAAGACGGAATGTCCATGGGCGAACAAGATGATCATCACACCTGCAGAAAGATGCGGACCAACTAATGTTCAAGTTTAGCAGAAGAATCTGTTTTTTTGTGATGATTATGAGAGCGACGAAAGTGTTGACATTTACAAAGAAATGTGATAGAGTTGAAATGAGGGATTTTTATTTTTTATGTTTATTTTTTTTATTTTAACTATTATTTTTCTTTTTTTTCCTACTATGCTTTAAACGATGTCTGAGATGACTGAGGGTCTGGTTTTATGTCAGAAATGCGGTAACAGTGTTTACTCGTTTAGCCCGATTTTAGACAAAGTGTTTTACACTTGAAATGATTGTAACCATTTATGGGTTTGATGTAGTGATGTCTTTATCTATAATTTTTTTATTTTATTTTTTATTTTATTTTATTATATTTATCTTTTTTATTATTTTTTGAATGATAAATAGGAGGGACTGTTGTGGAAAAATTAATATTTTAGTTTTATTTTGATATTGTGTGAGTTTTACTTTAATTCAATCATGTATTTTCTCTCCGGGAATATTTGCATATACCCAGCAGGAACAAAGGCACACACACACACTTAGCATATGGAGACAGTAAAAGCCCAGGAGGGTTGGAGGGGCCTCTATAAAGATCATTGTATTACAAAGCCTTTTGACCTCACAGGTGGGGGGACAGTAAAGCCCAGGAAAGGGGGGTTAGGAAGAACCATTGCACCTCTAACAAACCTGCTTTATCTGGTTTTCTCTGGGGGAATGGAAAACTACAGAGAAAGGACTCTGGGGAAGGGGTATAAAGTCTGTCTGTTTGCAGTGTGTGTCAGGTCTGTTCCTACCTGGGGTAGCTGCCATGGTATTTTTTTGTGAACAGGCCTCCTTTAAAAGAATAAACTTTCTTTTAAAGTACTATTGGAATCTGATGTCTCTTACTATGAAGCTCTTTGTTTAATTATTGATTTTGCCTTATCACTCCACAACAACTACATAAATGTATCCATAGACAGTAAAAGAAATGGACACAGAGACCCCATTGATTTCAACGGAGAAGACTGAAGCCCGATTATTGCACTTCCTGTCTGATGGCTGAACTGCGCAGGCTCAAACTGAGCGTGACGGCAGTCTGACAGTTGTAAATCTTCTAGTAGCGGTGGCAAGACAAATGTGAATCAACTAATTCCTCAAAAACGTTGTTGAAATATTTTGTCCCATTGCTTTTATGGACTCTCTATCTATGGGCTTTTCCCTTGACTTTATGCCTCTATGTCCCCCCGATTGCATCATAGACAGTAAAAGATTGCATGCAAGCTTCTCCTCCTGTCTATAAGGTAATGTCTCTATTGTGCGACAGAAAGTCGCGTGGTTATGATGCAATTGTTAGTCTATTTTTACAAAAACGGCTTCTACGGGGCCATAATGTAAAATACAAAGTAATGGAGCCTTTTATACATTGTCGTGTTTCTTTAGAAATAAATAATGGACAAATGGAGTCTTTGGATGCCTCAGATGTAAAGTGACGCCAAAATGAATGGGAGCCAATGGAATGCTAACACCAGGTGAAGTTCTGCTACAATGGTGGCTCCCGCGAGGCTTCAACTTCCGGCTGATGGATTACCCCCTTGAATGTATCCACTAACCATTCAGAAACTTCCGGGTGCAGTCTGAGTCTCTCCATAGCCCCTTTCACACAGCGCGTTGATCCCGGGAAATTGCCGGGAAATTGCCAGAACGCCTTCTGTGTGAACGCAAACACGACCGGGATTGATACCGGAATCGATGCCGTGTTGAGGACCTAGTAACATTGCCGGAATCAGTCCCGGAACGCGCGCTGTGTGAACAACAGCCAGGACCAATGCCGTAAGGGTTGTGTCATAGTGATGACACCCGTGCCATCGCGCGACTCTGTTGCTCTTAGAAGAAAGTTTGTGTTTGTCATCAACGAAAAGAAAGGACGCGCTGAAGCTGAGATCGTTCGCCAGCTTTGTGGAACGGTATGCACGTGTGCATGTTTTCGACGCGTATGTTACACGTCTCATCCTAACGTCATGTGTCTTTATGGGATCTTTACGGGTTGTGTGTGAACGCACTCACAGATCCCGGCAAATCACTGGCAGTGTGAATGAACCGAAATCAAACAATCCTGGGACAAATGCCGGGTCACATTATCCGTGTATTTTCTGGAATCTCTGTGATAAAGGGGCTCATAAGGCTTCACTCTGCTACTGTTTATTTCTGAGATTTTGGATGATTCGCGTTTTGTTATTATCCGAAGTATGCGAAGCTCGTTTCAAGATTTTAAAGTACAACATAATTTGATAATTTATTCTGATTCAAAGGGGAATCAGTCAAGTCAAGTCAAGTTTTATATAAGATTTATATATCGCTTTTCACAATATAGATTGTATCAAAGCAGCTTCACAGTATCAATCAAAATAACATAACAATGTTTGTTTCTTATTGGAAAAAACATTCACGTTAGGAAGGGCTGATCAATGGTATTAATGATTGGTTAATTAATTTGAATATCCCCAACTGAGCAAGCCAAAGGCAACAGTGGCAAGGAACCGAAAAACTCCATCAAGTGACCTACTGGTGTCCTAAAACTCCCATCAGGTGACCTAATGGAGAAAAAAAAACCTTGGTAGAACCCAGGCTCAGTCGGGGGCCAGTTCTCCTCTGGCGTTTATGAACTAGAGGCTGGATTTAAAGTAACTGTAAGATAAAAAATGTATATGAATGCATGGTTGAAGAGATGTGTCTTTAGTCTAGTTTTAAAGATGAAGTTTTCTGATCAAGATGGCGCCTGTGATTCGTTCTGCATGCCGTCGGTCTTTGTTTGTCCTCTATGTTATAATCCTCCTCTTAGTACTGCTGGTACAGAGAGCCAGCTCTCTTCTTGTATATGAGCGTAACTTTCTTTTGAGTCTTCAAGATTCAGCGGTGGATGTTTGCAGAGGCTATACAGGTGGTCAGTGGTCCTGTAATCCCACATGATCTGAACGCGCTTCGGCTTACCTGTGCGGACTATCAGATCTCTGTCGCAACAGAAGGAAACGGAATAGGAGACGAGGCAAGCGAGCGGGTGTGGCTGTGGCACGGAGACGGGCGCGTGCGATAGCGCGTGCATCAGCGGCTTGTCTGTGTGTGTATACGGGCTTAGAGGTGGATTACATCGACTCTTCTTGTTGGCATCTTTCGTTGTGTCATCGGGATGAAAGGGTATCGTACCTGGTTGTGGTTTCTGTGCGGCCCAAGGTACTATCATTAAGATTGCCCTCCTGAATGTAAGATCTATTAATAACAAAACATTTCTAATTAACAACCTCATCTCCTCTCGGGACTTGGATTTATTTTTAATGACTGAAACATGGCTCAGTGATTATAATCGTGGCTCCCTCGCTGAAGCCGCACCTAGAGACTACAATACTTTGAACTCTCCAAGGACGGTGGGGCGCGGAGGGGGGATTGCGTCAATTTTTAAGAACGTTCTTAAAAGTAGGCTGGTGTCAGTTGATAATTATGTTAGTTTTGAAGTACAAGTATTTAAAGTTGACCTGATTAAGCCGGTCACATTTGCAATAATTTATAGACCTCCAAGGTTAACACGGAGTTTATAAGGGAGTTTTCTGAGTTTTTATCCTGTATGATGACTTGTGATGACAATTTTGTCATATTAGGTGATTTTAATATTCATATCTGCTGCCCTGAGAAGCCCTTAGTTCAAGATTTTCTGTTATTGCTGGATTCCATTAACCTTACGCAATCGGTGGCAGGTGCAACACATAAACAGGGGCACACGCTGGATTTAGTTATGTCCTGGTGTGTCCCGGTGGGTGATCTGACTATAGAGAACTTGGGGTTGTTAGATCACTTTGTTATATCGTTTAAAGGAAAACTCCGGGCAATTTTTAAGTTAATCTTGATCGTTAGACCTTTGTGAGTACTGTCTATAGAAAAAAAACGAACCGGATGGTGCTTGCGACGCAGAGCTGCGACCGCGAATGCCCAGAGCTCCCCCTCAGCTAAAACGGCAGCCTGGGGGCATAACATAAAGAGTGTCTTTTGTGCCTCTTAACAGACACAAAATGCGATTAAAATGTCTGTCCAACATGAACAGGGGCCTTACCTTTTGAACGAGTTGCGTGAAGTTGCATTTTGTGTCTGTTAAGAGGCACAAAAACGCTCTTTTTGTTTATGCCCCCAGAGCTGCCGTTTTAGCTGAGTGGAGCTCTGGGCATTTGCTGTAACAGCTCCGCATCGCAAGCACCATTCCGGTTCGTTTTTTTTTTTCTATAGACAGTACTCACAAAGGTCTCGTATCAAGATTAACTTAAAAATTGCCCGGAGTTCTCCTTTAATGTCCCCTATTGCCAGGCGATTGCGGGACCAGGAACAGTGGGCCGCCGTGCCCGGGCAATAAATGCTGCATCAGCTTTTAGGTTTTCAGAACAATTCAATGCACACAAGTTAACAAATAAACTCAATGATGTAAACCAGAGTGTAGAGGACTGTGTGTTAGATTTTAAAATGGAGTGCAACCACATATTGGACTGTATTGCCCCCTGGAGACAGGTTAAGCAAAAACTGTATCCCAGCCCTGGCTCAATGATGAGAGTCGATTGCTGAGGCAATAATGGAGGCAGGAAGAGAGGAAATGGTTGAAAGACAAACTGCAGGTCTCTTATGAGATCCTAAGAGAGCGTATGCTATCTTATCAAACAGTTCGTAAAAGCGGCTAAGGAGAAACATTTCTCGAACTTAATCTCGAAAAATAAGCACAGTCCAAAAATTTTATTCCGTGTGATTAATTCTGTGATGAGTCCTGCCAGCCCCTCTGTTTTTGAGCATGAGGGGAGAGCCTGTGGAAAGTTCGCACAGTTTTTTATGGACAAGATCACAATGATCAGAGCCAGCATTGTGAATTCTGTCAGTGCCCAAATAGCCTGGAACCACCACTCGATTTGTGTGCTCGGGGTGTGTTGACCACATTGGAGCCGGTTTCTATGGATGATTTGCTGGATATGTCCTACACCTGAAGCCAGCTTTTTGTTCGTTGGATATTTTACCGCCTCGTTTGTTGATTCAGGTGTGGGATGCGGTGGGGCACACTATTACAGTTCTAGTCAATCAGAGTCTTACAAAGGGGATAGTGCCATCTTATTTCAAACACGCTCTTACACAACCGCTTTTAAAGAAAACGACTTTAGACCCCTCTGTTTTAAGCAATTGCAGACCAATTTCTAAGGTACCTTTCTTAGCTAAATTGCTGGAGAAGGTGGTACTTAAGCAACTCTCTACTTTTTTAAATAAAAACAATA
>JAZAVI010002060.1:0-12756 GCA_036326025.1 Chrosomus eos | reverse complement strand
ATCAGCTTCTTTATTTTGGTTCACTAATTCTGCCACTTTATTTAACACTTCTGCGTTTGGGTGGCAAATCATCCATGTTTTGGGCCAGCTCGTCTGGCTTGTTTTTCTTAACAGCGCGGCTACTAGGTGTGCACCTACTTTGACATCATTGAATCCGAATTCCCCTCCGGGCATTATCGGCATGGCGATTGTTCTAAATTTATTCTCCCTAGCACAACCACACATTTTGTCTATTAATATATCCAGGGTTATGAGGGCTAGTAATTCTTCCTCTAGGTTATGGCCACTACCTTTCCTATACCCGATGGCGTGTATTACGGGTTTGCCATTCGGACCTCCTATTTTTTGTAGGATAATATCTCCAGTTTTGAGAGAGGTAGGTCTACCTCCTATTAACTTATCTGATTCATTTTGAAACTTTTGTCCTGCCTGTTTTAAAAAGGCTGCTGCGACGCCGGCCTCATGGCGAAGATGTATATTAGCGGTATTAACCAGAACGTCTGCTTCTTCCTCTAACTGCAAAGATCCTTCCTTCAGTACAACCAAATTAGGGCCCTTTGCGAAATATAACCGAAGAGGTCCTTCGACCTCTGGTAGGGCTTCCTCACCCGGGCTCATTAGGTCTTCATAGAGCGGAGCATCAGGTTCAGTAAAATTCATATTCACCTCTTCTTGAGAGATAATACTAAAAGCCACCGAGCCTCTATCTGATTCCTCTTCTAAACCATCTTCCGCTAGGGCAGCCCAATTTTTCGTTGGTATACCTTTTATCTCTTTCCCTGTCGAATTAAAGACTCTTACTTCGGGATGACCATCAATATCTTTTTTCTTACAGGTATAAATGAAGGTCGGAGCTTCTGCTCCTTCTCTCACCCTGAAATTTACCACTGGTGCAGCCTCTCTGACTTCCTGCCAGGGTATATTCCTAAAGTCACACTTACACTGGGTAGAATCAGACCATTCTAACTTTCCTGCAGTGTCACTTGTAACTAAGTCTATGGTTACCATTCTGCTTCCCATTTTTTTTTTCAAGTGTTAGGTTCACTGGATTTATTTCAGTCTTCCTGCTGCCCTCGTCAAAGTTTTTATTGGTTTTAGATTGTCAAAAAGTGCCTGCTCGCACTTCCTTGTGACATGTGCGACTAAGAAATCAATGCCCACCAGCAACACAACCCGAAGGGAGCAGCGTTCGAGCCGGGCTGAAGGCGCACACCGAAAACTCAGTCACCCATGTGTCGCACGCAAGTGATGCAACCCTTTCACCAATCTAAACAGTTCACTCAATCCCTGATTTTATTTGCCAGTGTTCGGGTTCACTTCAATCCCTGATTTTATTTGCCAGTGTTCGGGTTCACTTCAATCCCTGATTTTATTTGCCAGTGTTCGGGTTCACTTCAATCCCTGATTTTATTTGCCAGTGTTCGGGTTCACTTCAATCCCTGATTTTATTTGCCAGTGTTCGGGTTCACTTCAAACCGGTTTATATCTACATACTAACTCACCCTCCTCTGAGGGGCTTTGAGTTTTCTGTCTGTCTTAACAGGTCTTCATATGAGCCTGCGCGCGCTGATTTTTCACTCAGTTCCTCCGAACTATGCGAGTGAACGGTGTTCAGTTTCAATCCCTCTGAACTTTGAACACCCTAACAGTGACTGTGGTATGTGGACTTTGTACCTATACGTGTTATCTCTCCTGAACCATTGTCCTTTAAATTTCCTTATTAGCAAAAAGCCCCACGTTGGGCGCCATGTTGTATTTTTATACCGCTACAAAATCTAGAACAGCCCTCCAACACTCTTATAATATATTACCATCATAAATGTCTCTTACCTGCAATCCTAAGGTGCTTGAAGTCGTTCCAGAGTCCCCAGCGGTGTCCGATCCAGCTCAGTCCTGAGTCTGTGCCTCTGGGCTTTTTGCTTAATATGAATATCTAAACTATCAAAAAGTTATGATACTTCTAGGAAAAAATCACTCTGAGACTTATTTAGAAAGGTTTTCGAATCACCAAAAATATGGTTTCGTTTTACTAAAAAGTTTCAGAATAATACAAAGACAATAAATTCAAAAAGGAAAAATAACAGAACAGCGTATAGGTCTTCACCTCGAAGTGCGGCCCCGAGTAACAGGAAACAAAACCTTTTATATGGTTTGAGGTTGGTAGGGGGCCGTCTTGAGGGTTCGAAGCTCATAATGCAAAAAGCAATTCCCTTATTAGGTAAAACTAACTAGCTTTCAAAACTTTCCATTTGAAGCTTATCCTGCACTAAGCACATTTACATCCTCTCTGCCGCCTACGTCTAAAAGCTTAAAATATGTTTTAACCGTTCTTCTACCTGCAGGTGTTAAAACCACACTACATCTCTTTGCCTTTACCCTAGATGTTAAAAGGTCAGAGAAGCGGGCTCTTCGGTTCAACACCTGCTGAACCTTTTCCGCTTATGCAGAGAGAACAAAGAAAACCACAAACACTTCAGTTGGCAAAGCAAGCCTGCATCATGCTTCTAATGTTGCAAGTTTCCTCTGCAACTTTGACATTTCATTATTACATTGACATTCTAAGATAAACCCCCTTACAATACACAATAATTGTTTATTACATTTTTCCATCCGTCGAAGGATCCTTATCATCTGTTTGCTTTGTCGAACCAGTTCGTTTTGGGGGAGATGTGGCATCGCCTGCCTTCGTCCTCCTTTCCTTTTTCTTGGCTTTTTGAAGTTCTCTGGCGTGGTCTTTTTGGAGTCGGTCAACTAAAAGATCGTCCATAAAGATTTCAATCTTATCAGTTCGATTTGAGACATACAAGTCATTCATCATGGATTCTAGTGCGAAGGATTTAACAGATTCTAGTGAGAGGGATTTATCAGAAGATTTCAAATTCACAGGCTCCACTTCAACAGAGGAGACTTTGTTGCTCAGCACATAAAGATGAACTACTTACCGTAATCTCAGACTGTGTTTAAGTGGTTTCTCCACTGTGTGGATCTTCATGTGTCGCTTCAGGTGAGTTTTAATAGAGAAACTCGACCCGCACTGATCACACGAGTGCGGCTTCTCTCGGCTGTGGATCCTCTCATGTTTTTTCAGAGATGATGGCTGACTGAATCTCTTGCCACAGTGTGAACACTTGTAAGGTTTTTCTCCAGTGTGGATCCTCTCATGTGTTTTCAGATGTTCTGATCGACTGAATCTCTTGTCACAGTGTGAACACTTGTAAAGTTTTTCTCCAGTGTGGATCCTCTTATGTGTTATCAGATGTGATGACACACTGAATCTCTTGTCACAGTGTGAACACTTGTAAGGTTTTTCTCCAGTGTGGATCCTATCATGTGTTTTCAGAGATGATGATCGACTGAATCTCTTGTCACAGTGTGAACACTTGTAAGGTTTTTCTCCAGTGTGGATCCTCTCATGTTTTTTCAGAGATGATGAGTCACTGAATCTCTTGTCACAGTGTGAACACTTGTAAGGTTTTTCTCCAGTGTGGATCCTCTCATGTTTTTTCAGAGATGATGAGTCACTGAATCTCGTGTCACAGTGTGAACACTTGTAAGGTTTTTCTCCAGTGTGGATCCTCTCATGTGTTTTCAGATGTTGTGACAGACTGAATCTCTTGTCACAGTGAGAACACTTGTAAGGTTTTTCTCCAGTGTGGATCCTCTCGTGTGTTTTCACAGATGATGACATACTGAATCTCTTATCACAGTGTGAACACTTGTAAGGTTTTTCTCCAGTGTGGATCCTCTGATGTTGTTTTAAATGGTTTGCTGTAGTAAAAGTCTTCTCACACTCAAAGCACATGTACTCTCTCACACCAGTATGTATTTTCTGATGTGCACGTAAGGATTGCAGATGTGAAAAACTCTTTCCACACACAGAACATGAATGCGGCTTCTCCTTCGTATGAACTGTCAGGTGTGACTTCAGGTGTGATGCACAGAGAAATGTTTTGTAGCATTGAATACATGTGAACGGCTTCTCTCCGGTGTGGATCCTCATGTGAACATTAAGGTGTGATGAATAACTGAAACTCTTCCCGCATTGATCACATGTGAACGGCTTCTCTCCAGTGTGGATCATCATGTGAACATTAAGGTGTGATGAATAACTGAAACTCTTCCCGCATTGATCACATGTGAACGGCTTCTCTCCAGTGTGGATCATCATGTGAACATTAAGGTGTGATGAATGACTGAAACTCTTCCCGCATTGATCACATGTGAACGGCTTCTCTCCAGTGTGGATCCTCATGTGAACAGTAAGATTTCGTTTGCTTGCGAAACTGTTTCCACACTGAGTGCAGGTGAAAGATTTCTTTGCTCTTTTCTTTAAAAATGTCTTTTTAGTCTTTAGTCTCAAAGGTTTTTCTCCAGGTTTGTCATGATGTTCCTCCTCCACCTCACTCAGTTCTTCTCTCTCCTCGCTCTCTTCCATCAGGTCTGACATGAAAGGAAACAATTAGTGCTCATTTTAATGCTCTTATCAACATGGAAAAGTGGATCGGCTTGCTTTATACAAATGTTTTTTTATTGAAAACAACATTGGCATATACGGTGTTCAATTTCACACTAACATTCTCACTTGGAGCAAATAATCTCTCACACAATGTAACACCGTCCATCAATAAAAGGCTGAAAGAAATACTGACGAGGTAGGCCACTGATATTCGCATCAGCTGTGTGTGTGTGTGTGTGTGTGTGTGTGTGTGTGTGTGTGTGTGTGCCATCAAGTGGTGTTTCATACTGGACGTGCTGCAATGATAACTTAGTTCACAACGACAAAACACACAGATCACTTTGGTCTTGTCAATAAAACTATTTGGCAGCTTTATAAAAGTAAACTTTCCATTCAGAATCTTATTGGCATCCATTTCGGCGTTTTGCACTCGTCATCCACTTAAAACGTAACGTTAACCAACTATTTGGACAGCAAACAAGTGTGTGTGGCATGCCTGTTGCTTTGTTTCCGGTCTAGCTAGATCCGGTTGCGCTTTGGTCGACGAAGCAACAAAACGTCCTCGTGCGCGCATGCCACGTCATGTTGCAAAAGCATGTAGAAAAAAAAAACGACAAAGTTTGCTAGGCCAAAAAGACGTTAATCTTGAGATAAAAAAAATTGACGCCGTTAAAATGGGTTTGTGTTAATGCCGTTAAAAACGCTTTTAACTGACAGCCCTAGAAAAAAATATTACATTTATTTTTCAGTACATCAAAATACTTCAAAGAGAGAAATATAGAGTGAAAGGACATGAAAGTGAGCCCTGATGTATTGGTAGAAAGTAGACAACTGTTAAAAATAGTATGTCCTTGAAAAACATTATAGGCACGAATCCCATGTTTCTTTAGCAAGAACTATTTATTTGATCAATGACAATTATCTAACATGATATTAACATATTCATTTTACTAAAACGTTTTAATTATTAATGGACATTAACACTAGACTTTCCCTTCATGGACAGATCTATGAAGGAGCTCTTTCTACTGCATGATGGGAAGACAAGAGAATAATCTCAATCCATTGTCTCAGTTTTTACACAAACTGTAGCATTGACTGTATTCATCAACACTGTTACCAAAGTTACTGTAAGAAGAATCTCTATAACTATGAATAACTTATATTATATCTGACAAATGCAAATTTATCAGTAACTTGGTGTTTACTAGGGGTGTAACGGTACACAAAAATCACGGTTCGGTACGTACCATGGTTTTAAAGTCACGGTTCGGTACGTTTTCGATACAGCAAAAAGAAAGAAATGCCAGAGAAATTTCCAATTTATTAAAAGAAAAAATATTTTTAAATAAGTGCGAGTTTTCCTAATTCTTGAAACTTTCAATGGGTGTAATTTTTGAAGGATGAATAAATAATGTTTTGGTCATCATATTAAAAATAACATTTAAATATTTATTTATATAATATTTGAGTTTTGAAGTGCTGGAAAAAGATGTGTGAAGTACTTGAAAGCATTTCATTGAAATTCACTTGAAAGCATTGTTACTACAGTATAATAAATCCATGGTGAATGTTGCTGATTTGTGTACTTAAAGGTGCTATATGTAACTTTTCTACTAAAATGAATCCTTTTTTTATTGCCTGTGTGTGAAGGGGTTGTAATCACACATTACAATGATCCACTTGTCGAGTTTTGCTACTACCTCTGAAGGCCAATATTCACATTTATTGTGAAGTCTCCGGGTCGGATTTAGCGCGAAATCCAACGGATGTGACGTGCATGCGCGCTCCCGAGCGCCTCTCTCCCTATTTTTTTACAGTCTATGCTCTCTCCTTATATACAGTCATGATATACAGTCTATTGTAGACGGTCAGGGAGTTACGTCCGGTTAAAGGCTTATATCTCGGTCAATCTTTGATCAATATTCTCAAGACTCTAATCGTTTGTAGTGCTGGACGGGGGCCACCCCCAAAGTCCAACTCGCCCGGCTCCCCGAGTTACAGCCGTTCGAAATCGGGAGTCCCAGCGAACGGCGATCCTGTAGGGGGTGTCCCCGAGGCCCGCCACTCAAGCGTTCGGGCAAGGGTCCCCCTGAGACCTCCTCCCCCTGGGACCTCCTCCCCCGAATTTGAGCTCTCTGGGTCTTTGCATTCCAGAGATACGAGCGTTTTTCTTCTGAGATCATCTTCTGAGGTCACCGACGTCCGCAATTTTGCAGCGCGCCCGATGATTTTCTGCTAATATCTCCGCGAAAACACCACCAAAAACTATGGAACTTATATGGTTCTTTTCAGCTCGACTAGATGGTCCCAACGAGCTCGGTGCTCGCCGAATCCGCCTAGTATTCGCCGAGATATTTGCGCAATAGACGGTATTGTCTATGAGTTCGAGCACGAGCGCTCTTATAAAAATTGGTTGCAATCTGAAACATCACCGCTAGAGGCCGCTAATTGTTACATAGAGCACCTTTAAAGCCTATTACTAGTTCATTCACGGCACAATGTTTCTCCTGGTTTCCACGTCAGCGCTGTTTGATCTAATAGAGATCTACGGTTAATAACAGAGAAATGTGAATGCTTCTCACTAGATCTTGCAGTAATGTTATTACTTCAGTGGTGAATTCAAATGCTTTCTTTACTGGATCTCTTTGCACAGAGTAGTAACAGTGTCTCTTAATGAAGATCGGCTCGCGCTGCACACAGATGTTGCTGGTCCAAACTGATAAACGGTCCGTGAGTGGAGCACAATATAATGAGTAGCGCAGTTTCGTTCCACTTTCATTACATTTGCCATTTGATGTTGCGCAACGTTGTGGTGGTCGCGCCAGCGCGAATTTTGTCGGCAGGAAAAATGGTCCAAGGAATCGTTCGGTTTGAATGCGTACCGAACCGGAAGCCTCGAACCGAAATGGTTCAATACGAATACATGTACCGTTACACCCCTAGTGTTTACTGATTATTCCTAAAAATATATTTTTCAACTATGTTGAAAATGACTACAACTCTGGTAACATTGTTGCAAATTGAGAACCAGATATAAAATAAATATAAAATAAAACAGCTAAAATAGTATTGTTGAAACAAACCCATAACATTCTGTACCATTTCAGAGTTGAACTGTTTATCTAAAAGTGATGAAGTGCTTGAATGTTTCTAACATGAATGATCTCCAGCATCATGAATGAATGAAGAATAAACACCAACCTCTTTGTTCTTCAGGATCTTCAGTGTGTTTTTAATTCTGCAGGTTCTGGATCACTCGTGTTCTCACTGTCCTCTTAAATAAACTCAGTCTTTGCAGATTTCAGCTCTTCTTGATGCTCTGATGCTCGTCTTCACTTGTAGCTGATGGGAATTTACAGCATTTATTGGGGAATAACAGTGGGAGGAGCTTCACTGATGATATGACTGCAGTGGGAGGAGCTTCACTAATGATGTGATTGCAGTGGGAGGAGCTTCACTGATGATGAATTCCTACGTGGGAGGAGCTGACCTGCCAAAATAAAAAATATAAATTACTTTACTAATATAAATTACTGAGTTTTGTTTTTATAAGAAATGACACTTCTAAGCATTTATGTCTGTCTATCTATTCATCGTACAGTAACTGATGCCAATTCATTCATTATTTTCATTGCTAATCCTAACATTATTCTGCATCTTCATTAAAATACAGGTATCTAGAAATAGAGAAAGGAATATAGATAATTCAAATTATTCCAAATATAAATAATGGTTAAAAAAAAATCAATCAGTTAAAATCATAAACGCATGAATAAACTTACATATAGTAGCCAACAAATCAGTTAAAATCATAAACAGAAATACACATATAATAGCCAACAAATCCCCTCAGGCTGTTGACACCAGTGAAATGAGCTTTAAGTGTCAATGTACAGGAGATCTGAAGACATCAGCATAATAAATGAGGAGAAAACAGGAACTATTGTCATGAAATAAAGAGTGTTTTCAGCAGATCTGTTAATATTGATGATCCTCAGACTATCAACACTCATTCAACAAGACATTCAGGATCATCAGCAGATCATCTCACTTTATTCTGAGTGTTTGCTGTTAGAAACAGAAACAGACAAATTTCTACAAATGTTAGAGACATTGTTTGAGTCAAAATAGATGATGTAAGCCTATTAAACTGCTATACTGAAAGGCAATACTGTTATTTCTCACATTATGACATGGACAAAACATCAATAATACAAAAACAATCACTAATGACACTGGTCTTCATAAACCACTACGGATAAATAATAAGCAGCATAATGTGTCCAAATTAATCTAAATATAGCAAGTTTGATCAATCAAGTTTGATCTTATGATAGCTACATTAATCACTATAAAGTAGTTAGATCATTACAATAATAAGAGAAACTGTTAATTATGATGCATTTTTGATGATGCATTTTATTTGTAATGCGCTTTTCTCCAACCCAAAGCGCTACACAGTATGGTAAACAAATATAAGACAATTAAAACAGAAGAATCAAACAACGATATACAGGATAATATCAGACATAACATACTTCAAAGACAATAAGCATTTTTAAAAAGATGTGTCTTTAAAGACCTCTTAAAGCAGTCCAGAGTTGGGGAATTTTTTATCGCAAAACGAATTTTATTCCACAACCGTGGGGCGGTAACCGTAAAAGAGCGCCCACCCATTGTCTTTAATCTAAATTATCATAAAACTTTTAAAAATAAAGAGCCACAACAAAGCACTATTTTTCCAAGAGTAAAACGCTTTTCATATTAGTATTGATTAATGTCTCACGTGGCTCATCAAAGGCTCAATGTAAAGTATTTAGCATTATCTGTTCCAGTATGACACTTGAGATCGATTCACATTAATTCCCCTCACAGAGCTCAAAATTTGACTTTTGATTTGACGAAACAATCACACAAAAGCACACACACTCGCTCAGGTCTGAACTCCACATATTCTCCTCATGCTCGCTGCTGCTGCACTAAATGTGTATTTCAGGAGGAAGACGACAGAAAACACGCACAAGTATCGCTGTGATCGATAAAAACAATACAGAAATGAGTCTGTCGCTTAATCAAACTGTATTTGTGTAAATATGAGAAATACCGTGAATTGCTCTCCTCACCTCAGAAGACTCGACGCTGAAACTTCTTCTTCTTCTTCTTCTTCTTCTTCTTCTTCCCTCCCTGGCGGTTGGCAAGTAAGGATGGCCGGCGCGAAACAGACGTTCCGAAGCTTTGCGAGATCCCGAAGCAAAGATGATTCTAAACACTGATCCGAAGCGTGATTCAAAACACCCACGTCACGTGACAACGGCTAAATGAAGCTTCTAAGGCTGCGTCCGAAATCGCGTACTTCCATACTATACAGGGCCGTCGCCAGAACATATAGAATGGGGGGGCATTTCATTTTCATGGGGGGGCACACTTTTTATGATCTACAAAACAGACAGTCACAAAAACAATAACATCCCCTATTTAGTCTAATATAACTGAAATAGACCAAATTCTATATTTAAACAACACCAAAACACAAAATATTAAGTTTCTGATCATAGGCGGAGGGTGAACCAACATGAGGATTAATATGCGCTTCCCCTTTAAAAACATAGATATGCAGGATTTGGCATGGCAGCAAGCGCCTATTTTATCATCTTTAAAAAGCGGTTATACAACTTCATCGCGATCTCACAAAGTTCCTAGGCTATCAGTAAAGCTGATACACAATAATGCCTTATTTACATAGCCTAACTGCTTATTATAACGAGAGGATTTGCACGCGCGTAATCCACTCACCGCTAAAAACACCGGAGTTTAGCCAATATTCTTTTATTACGGAGAAAACTGATCCTAGACCAGCATTTGGACAGTTTTTACCTCTAAAAGCAATCGGAAGTAGGCTACCCAGCTAACAAGGGACGTCCCCCGGACGTTCCAAACGTCCACTTACGTCCGCATTTGGTCCGCTTTGTAACGTTCGGTGTGGGACGTTCCGAGGACGTCCGCATTTGGTCCGCTTTGTGGCGTTCGGTGTGGGACGCTCCGAGGACGTCCACTTACGTCCGCATTTGGTCCGCTTTGTGACGTTCGGTGTGGGATGTTCGAGGACGTCCACTTACGTCCGCATTTGGTCCGCTTTGTGACGTTCGGTGTGGGATGTTTCGAGGACATCCACTTATGTCTGCATTTGGACCGCTTTGTAACGTTCGCTGGTTTGTGTTCCTTAAAATCCCTAACTTGATAATGGATTTTATGCAGAACCACGTTTTTTTTTTTCTTTATAAAGATTGACTATGATTTTACTGCAAACATACCATGGTAAAAATAGAAAAAGCCCCGGCTAACTGTGGTTGCTGGTTTTACTAAAATAAAGATACTATGGAAAAAATATGTATTTTCTTAATATTGGGTTACTACTAAATATTCTGTTAAAATGGCCTTTATAATGATTTTATTTTCTTTTTTACAGATTATCGGGTTACTACTCAATATTCTGTTAAATGGGGCTTCATAATTATTCTTTACAGATTATATTACAAAGAGACACCTAAACCAGTTTATGTGTGTACTATAACAATTGTACTGTTTTTAAAATGATCAATAAGATCTAATACCATGTAATTGTTTACATTAAATAATTTCCCCCACCATTACCATGACTTGGTAGTCAAGTCAAGATGACACTGTCAACTTAATGTGTGCTTCATAATGTAAATCACAGTGCACATTTTCATGCAATAGTCAAATCAAGGTAAAACAAACTTGACTGTACAACTACAGCCAAAATGGAAAACTCTTTTATTATTGCTAAAGGTTCAAAATGTAAGCAGAGTAATGCAAACAGAAATGCAGATCAACAGTCGCTGAATCAGATGAAAGCAATGACTTCAAGTGCAGAAGAGGCCAAAAAGGATGGAAACAAGTCCAATCGCTGAATTACTGGAAAAGAAAAACAAAAAAGATACAGGTAAGACATAATCGTGTAAACTTGGGATATATCACATTCTACAACCATAATTAAAAGTTTATTTTACACTGACAAACCGTTGGTCAGGCTGCAAGAGCCATACATCTAAACAAGTTGTTCCAAATTTGAGGTTGATATCTCAGAAAACGTAGCCTAGGAAAACCCAGACAGACTTCTGGCACATTTGAGATTGCACTGCATGTCCATCTGGCCAAGAGCCCACTTCCAATTTTTCTAAATCGAGGCACCAATCACAAACGTTGAGGCGGGCTCTACATGATGACGATC
The DNA here is from genome assembly GCA_036326025.1 of Chrosomus eos. NCBI lineage: Eukaryota > Metazoa > Chordata > Actinopteri > Cypriniformes > Leuciscidae > Chrosomus > Chrosomus eos. Next base: position 1,045 of record JAZAVI010002060.1, on the reverse strand, counting down.
GCTCTGATTGGTTTTAGGTCTATCTAATTGCGCCCAGAGGCATTTGAGCAACATCCGTTGGAGACCCCCCTTTGGAAATGGGGTGTGAATGAACCTTCCCCAGACACACACTCAGATATAACTGGTGTCAACAAAAGATGAGCTTTCAGTAAGATTTAGTTTGGGCACAGTACCACATTTTCCCCATTAGATGCCAGCAAAACTCCACTGGGACACAGAGGTTCGATTTTTTTATTTGCTTTGTAGTTTTTCCTCTTTCAAATATTACACGCATACAAACCACACTAAATACATCCATACCAACACACCCACACAATTATCGTTGCATTATTTATCCAATTGGCTCTATAATATGCTGAAGCAGAAAACAGGAATAAAGCAAGTATTTGCTTTATAGGCCTAACCTGAAATGCCTAAACAGAACAGAACACAGGTAAAAAATAGTGACATACACCGGTATTGTGGTATATTCAAAATTCAGTTAGTTTCAGTAATTGAAACGTTACAGATTTTACTTTGGTTAGTTTAAACTTAAACTAACATAAAACATTAACTTTTCTATTATAGTGTTGCTAATAATTTCCAGTGTTCTTACCAGACTTGTGTTTACAAAAAAAAAAAAAAAAGATAATAGTGATAAGGTGTCAGGTAGTGATGTGGCAGTTTAATGTGCTTACCTACAGCTTCATCCTTCAAGCCAGGAAACACTATTACACCAGGCACTTGAACACAAAAACAGAGGACACAGTAATGAGCATCAATTGTTAGGTTGTGAGAATTCGCTCTCTAAACAATTTCCCCATGAACTATGCATGTACAGAGCAACAGCCTCAACATTAGTTGCAGGGTCATCATCCTCATCCTGGATGTTAAATACATTAATCCCAGAACATCTCCTGGTAGTGAGGCAGCATCCATCATTCTTCAGCTGGACACTGGATCCCCTCTAATCTCTCATCCTTTTCTTCCAATCCAGACATTCTTCACAAGCTATAATTTACCTGCATGTTATAATCCCTTGACCCGATTAGGGGTGTAAGGTATA
>JAZAVI010002059.1:0-11975 GCA_036326025.1 Chrosomus eos | reverse complement strand
AATTGTTGGGAATCAGGGTATTTTAGGCGCCATGGGTCTAATAAATTGTGGGAGCTACAAAAATCAGAAAGGATTGGGTTAAAAGTGCTGTTTTGACATTTGGGAGGAAATCTATCAAGGCATTCATCATTAACCATATTAAAATCGCCCCCTATAATTATATTTGCAGCAGGATAAGTTAACTTTAGGTCTTCAATAGCAACAGAAACATCCAAAATAAACTGTTTGTTTTGATTTGGGGTATTGAAGCCATAAACATTGACAAAAATACAGTACTGCTCATCAAAGCTCATGACACAGATTATCCAATGACCATTATTACTTCTTCTTGAAGTTACTAATTTACCCGGTGAGTTCGAAAACAAAATAGCTAAGCCTGCTGATTTAGTGGAACCATGGTCAAAAATAATTTGGTCTCCCCATTGGTTTATCCAGAATTTCTCGTCCTCCGGTTTTGAGTGAGTTTCTTGTAGTAAAATAAAATTTGCTTTTTCGCCCTTACAAAATAAAAATATTGATTTTCTTTTGGTGTTATCCCGTAAGCCCCTAGCATTAAGTGAAATACAAGAAAAAACGACATTCATTTTGAAAACAAACTAGCAACCGCTAGAACAATTAACTTAAACTAACTGTAATTGGAGAAAAAGGAAGCCTAATTAATAGGTGGTGTCCCTTTAAAGTACAAAATTCAGTCAAAACTCTCCAACCCGTTTTTTAAAAACAAGAAATACTTCAAGTGCATTTTTATAAGGAATATTGGTAATATATACCTTATGTGTCTAAGTAATTCTCTGTCCGTTGATGTAACCAGCACCACCTTTGAAGTAAGCCCGTTTTCCAGCAGCTCTCGCTTGTTGTATCTGTGGCCACAGCAACGCTCGCGACTCTCTGTCTGCCTTGCAGAGGTCTTCAATGAAGCCGATCCCAAGCTCCCTGCAGACAGCTGAATCTTTGGTCATCTTCCACAGCGCGTCTCGGTGTGCTCTCTGGGTGAACTGGACGATGACTTGCCTCGTTTTGTTTTCCTCGCGTCTGCCCAAACGGTGAGCCGAGTCCACGATGAAGTTAATGTTTGGAGCCCATGATGGAGAAATCTTCATCAGCAAGTTAGAAATCACTTCACGAGTTACTTCACCCTCTTTTTCTTTTATCCCACGGATCCTGAGGTTCCAGCGGCGCTTGTATCTTTCGAGGTCAAGGACACGCTCTATTAACTCTTCGTTGACTTTCTTCATTGCAGAAACTTCCCGCACAGAGGTTTGTAGCTGAGATTTGCAATCCTTGATCTCAGCAGCATTAAATTCGACTGCTTTGGCGATGCTAGTTAGCATGACGGAGTTCTGCTGCATCTGGGAAGCGAGTGTGTCCACCTTATCAGTAAGCAGCTTAATAGCTTCTAAGACAGCAAGCATACCTTCCGTTCCCTCTGTCCCAGTGTCTTTCTTTTTAGAGGAAGGTGGGTTCTCTGCCGGCGAGAAAGGGTCTTTCCTCTTGGAGGTTTCTGTGGAGATTTCCATCTTGGCGGCGTAGTCATGGCAAGCATAAGCCTCGTTGCCGCGAGGTGAAGTAGCATTCATGTTTGAGGATTTTTTGGAGCTCATGGTGCAGGTTTTTCTTTAATATTTAAAGAGTTTGGCGTCTCAAAATGAGGGTTGGAGGGTAGAGAGTGGTCAAAACTGGGACAAACAGACAGAGCTTAGAGACGAGCGTGCACCCGGTCTGCCATCTTGCCCGGAAGTCACAACCAAATGTAAACAGACCCCTTTCGGTCTCCGGTAGCGCAGTAATATCAACGAGCACTAAGGCTCCAACAGACATAAATGGAATAGGCTATATGCACGCATAAGTTCCGCATTTGACGCAAGGATGCTCTTCCGTTTCCGTTTGGGGAGATTAAAGCGGAGGAAAACCGAGGAAAACGGGATTATGGCAGAGTCTTCAAAATGTACTGTGCTCCCGTCTTTGAAACGAAACTGTCATATGTTTATATGTAATTTTATATATAGTTATGTTTATTTCATATACATTTAAAAAGAAGCATAAACACAACGAGGGGTGTCTGTTTTGTCTGTTTTTGTGACTAACGTTTCTTTAGTATAACCATGGAGTATAAAATTCAATATAAATTCTTGGTATTGCACTGGACTCTACGATCGGTGGAAGTTATTGAGCATCCTTAACCCTTCACCGGAAATACCGCCGTGCATAGAGCCCATTTTAAATAATGGCAAATAAAACAGACAGAAACTGTATTTGGCTACGCTACTTGTTTTGGATCATCAACGAACACCACTAACCACTCGGTGAGTTGCACAGTTCTGAGAGCTAATGTTAAGTGTTGTTTTAAGGACATGTTTGAGTATGCTCGTAGACAACCACTCTGAAGCACCCAGAGGCTATCCTAAAATAGTCAAAAAGTCGAGACAGGACCCATTGTCAAAATTTCTCCACCACTCCACCACTAGAGTCCACCACTCTAGTTCATCCAAAACAAACTAGAAAATAGACTCAAAGTGTTAAATACCGGAATTATCCTTTAATTAAAATTTTACAGAACATTCTAATTTGTTTAGTAGGCTTACAACTTTTATTAGGTCTTTTTATAAATATCACTGGATCACTGTCACAGTCACACTGCCTAAACAAACACCAATGTGGTGTAGGAGCCATAGCCTTGTGGGCAGCGCTCCAAAATCTAGTAATACATCCCTTTGGGTAACCCAAGTTCAAGTCACTGATTCCTGATCATATTCCCCTCTCTCCTCTCCCTTCATTTCATATCTATAATAAAGACCAACAATATAATAATAATAACAAAAAGGAAAAAATCCAGCTGGGTGAACATACTGACTCAATGAAATCTTGGTGTTTTTCTGTTTGTGGTGGCAGTTAAAAGTCATTTACTGAGGCAAATACTTAAAAATGCAATGTCACTGTGAATAATTTGTATTTATTTATTTTGATGTTGTTTGCATGCAGAACAAGAGGCCATGGATATTTGGATTGTGTTATGATACCCAACAAAATATATGTATATCTGATATTACACCCCTATGTCATGTATTTCTAATAAAAGGAATAGGCTAACATTTATTTTGCCTCTGTTATTGTGTGATTCATTAAAAAATGGCTTAAAAAATGTAGAGTCACAACATTGATTTCATTTACACCATGCACCACCAGAGATTTTGATATTCAGGTTTTCTCATTATTTTTAATACACCACTGTATGAATTTGAGGTATATAGGGTGGAGGGACCTCCGACTGTTTGTTTGAAATGGGCCTCTGGTTATAAATGTGAGATCATTCATTCTCATGAGAGATGCACAGTGCACCACATCAGTTGTCTCAGCTGCAGACATGTCTTTTCAAGGGTACTGCTGTAATATTTTTATGTAACACCTCAGGGAATGCATTGGATAGAGACATCAAGACTCTAGAGAAATCATTTCTGGGTTCATTTTAAGCTTGCAGGATGCCAGCTGGTCAATGCTGAAGTAGGTACAGAAGCAGACTGTACATTTAACATAGGGGTGTCCAAACTCTGTCCTGGAGGGCCACTGTCATGCAGAGTTGGGGTTGGAGCTAAACATTGCATGACAGTGGCCGTCCAGGAGTAGGTTTCGACACTCCTACTTTAGAGCTTGAAGATTACCTCTACTGACAGAAGCTACACACATTATCATTCCATTATAGCCTACAGAGACAGCCATAATTTAATTAAAATTTAATTATAATATTAAAGTGGCAATTATCATTGGTTGTTGTTGTTGTTAGGCTACAGTATAAGAACATCTTTGGCCATTTATATTTCAGATCTCACCCATGTTTAAACACAGTGCATGGATCATTAAAGAGTGATAAGGATACTACTACTAATAATAAACCAACTGTATTCAATAACCAACCTTATGTAAACAAACAGTCTATAAACACAAATATACAAATAAGTATGCAAATGATTGAATAGAGGTAATGTCACGGGGTGACGCATAGACATCATATAGGTAGACGCCCTATTGAGTGCTACTGCCTATTGGCACGGACGAGAATTGGAGCCGCCATCTTAAACCGGTCATCCGCTCCGCTCAGTGTAATCTGAATGGCAGGTGAAATGAGCTGTCAGCGCATTAAATTAATCATATCTCACTGAATACTGAACTGATTTTCACGCGGTTTTTTTTCCTGCAAAGGTAATTCATGTAGCTATGATACAGGACTATGGTTCGGCGTATTTTAATATCCATTGTAGGCTTAACAGTAATATAATATTCTGATATAAGTTATAAAGTGACCAGACACAATATGTGTGATGAAGGATATAATGTATTTGATAAATCACACACTATAAATATAATAAAGAAGCAGAAACAGATAGTTGCAGTAAAGTAAGATATTTTAATAAGTTGAAGAAACAATTTATGATATGTGACACGCACATACACACGAACAGACACACAAACAAACAAACACGAACAGACAGTCTCTCTCTCTCTCTCTCTCTCTCTCTCCTCTCTCTCTCTCTCTCTCTCTCTCTCTCTCTCTCTCTCTCTCTCTCTCTCTCTCTCTCTCTCTCTCTCTCTCTCTCTCTCTCTCTCTCTCTCTCTCTCTCTCTCTCTCTTTCTCTCACACACACACACACACACACACACACACACAGCAGCCGCGAATCCACCGAACGCAGCCACCTGTAATAAAAATTGATAAGATCGCTTTTCAACGTGTTTGCATCAGTAATTTCTAAAAATTAAATTCGGACAACATTAAGCCTATACTTTTTTTTATTGTATGTGGATGTGGGAGGGGAAAATGTCGAGACCAAAGCCCTATTCGGATTAACTTTACAAGGGTAGATGGAGTAAATTAATAACGTAATTTTACCACAGGACTTCTGTAATATCAATAGCCAAATCGCATGTGATAAGATATAGGTTATCAATAAAACTAGAAGTAGAAAACTAAAGTAGTTTTACAACTCAATTTGTGCATCGCTGTCATGCGTGTATTAACGTTACATTGCTTCCTGATATCATGTGCGCAAACACAAATAACCTATACAACAGGGCAGATGAATGCTTATCTGATAACCTAGAAGCTCTTGTAATTATTACTTTAACAGTTACCCCACCTCTCCATGCCGGTGAACACAGGCTGATGCAGTAAACAGCATTTCACAACGATTTCAGTACAGTAATAGCAAATATCCTTGCTCCTTCTCGATTATCTGGTAATATTCTATTCACAAAATACAACCAATAGTACGGTAATATTAAGACTTACTTGTGAAAAGCCCTATTTTCGATGGTCCGGCGATTGGAACAGCAAAATGCTCCACAATGCTCTGGCATCTTATCTGCTGCCACGCAACGAAACTAGGAATACGACCGGTTCAAGATGGCGGCCGGATTTCTCGGTTTCCAGCGGCTAATAGGGCTTCTCATAGAAATCATATAGAGACTAGAAGCCCTATTGGCCGCTGGAAACCGAGAAATCCGGCCGCCATCTTGAACCGGTCGTATTCCTAGTTTCGTTGCGTGGCAGCAGATAAGATGCCAGAGCATTGTGGAGCATTTTCCTGTTCTAATCGCCGGACCATCGAAAATAGGGCTTTTCACAAGTAAGTCTTAATATTACCGTACAATTGGTTGTATTTTGTGAATAGAATATTACCAGATAATCGAGAAGGAGCAAGGATATTTGCTATTACTGTACTGAAATGGTTGTGAAATGCTGTTTACTGCATCAGCCTGTGTTCACCCGGCATGGAGAGGTGGGGTAACTGTTAAAGTAATAATTACAAGAGCTTCTAGGTTATCAGATAAGCATTCAACTGCCCTGTTGTATAGGTTATTTGTGTTTGCGCACATGATATCAGGAAGCAATGTAACGTTAATACACGCATGACAGCGATGCACAAATTGAGTTACCCCTCCAACTTCTAGTTTTATTGATAACCTATATCTTATCACATGCGATTTGGCTATTGATATTACAGAAATCCTGTGGTTAAATTACATCATTAACTTACTCCATCTACCCTTGTAAAGTTAATCCGAATAGGGCTTTAGTCTCGACATTTTCCCCTCCCACATCCACATACAATAAAAAAAAGTATAGGCTTAATGTTGTCCGAATTTAATTTTTAGAAATTACTGATGCAAACACGTTGAAAAGCTGCTTCTCCCTTTTTATTACAGGTGGCTGCGGTGGATTCGCGGCTGCTTTGTGTGTGTGGTGTGTGTGTGTGTGTGTGAGAGAGAGAGAGAGAGAGAGAGAGAGAGAGAGAGAGAGAGAGAGAGAGAGAGAGAGAGAGAGAGAGAGAGAGAGAGAGAGAGAGAGAGAGAGAGAGAGACTGTCTGTTCGTGTTTGTTTGTGTGTTGTTTGTTTGTGTGTCTGTTTGTGTGTTCTGTTCATAAATTGTTTCTTCAACTTATTAAAATATCTTACTTTACTGCAACTATCTGTTTCTGCTTCTTTATTATATTTATAGCGTGATTTATCAAATACATTATATCCTTCTGGTCACTTTATAACTTATATCAGAATATTATATTACTGTTAAGCCTACTATGGATATTAAAATACGCCGAACCATAGTCCTGTATCATAGATACATGAATTACCTTTGCAGGAAAAAAAAAACGCGTGAAAATCAGTTCAGTATTCAGTGAGATATGATTAATTTAATGCGCTGACAGCTCATTTCACCTGCCATTCAGATTACACTGAGCGGAGCGGATGACCGGTTTAAGATGGCGGCTCCAATTCTCGTCCGTGCCAATAGGCAGTAGCACTCAATTCGCTCTGTGCACGAGAAAAATGCTAACTTCCGGCTTGAGGGCGGACGTTGGGTACTTCGTTTCCGGTTGCCGTCTTGTTTACATCAGTGGACCGGCGTTAACTTAGTTTAATCGTTCGCAATGGACCTAAAACATAAAAAAACTTACTGTGGCTGAGCTGGTTTAATGGTTAAAGCGTAAAGCCTTGTTTAACTCGACGGGTCCGCATGAGCCCAAAGGTGCGCGCCGCAAAAATGACGTGATTGTAACAGCAACATGGATTAGAACACCATTTACTACACACAATAGGCTTTTTTCTCTGATTTTGAAAACTCTTCGTGATCGACTTAAAATGCTTCCAAGATCGACTTGTCGACCGCGATCGACGGGTTGGTGATTCCTGTAACGTTACTGTTTTCCGGTCAATGACAAGAGTACTAATCAGCTGTCTCACGAACGTAACCAGCTCATGTATCCACACATAGCAAAGCCATAACACAGCGAGGGAGAAGAACTAAGTTACATGAAACAATCCAACTACATATTTTAAACCACTGACAAGGGAAAAGTCACTACTCACGGTGTCTATAGCCGCTTTCCGCCCGGAGGGACTTTTGCAGTGCCTAGAACCTTCCTATAACCATTTTTTTCGCGTGTTCCGACCGGACTAAGTTCCTATAACTCTTTCAGTATCTAGTCTAGAGCGAGGACTTTTTTTAGTTCCCTTTCCCAACGTCGGATACCTTTACTCCCTGTATTACATGTGTAAGTTACTCCCTGTATGACATACTGAGAGGTGTAATATTTAAACCCCTTTCTCTCTCTTGCTCTGGGGAGCTGGAGAAACATCACTAACCAGTCGATGAACATCATCGACTATAATATTATATTATAATATCGACTGAAATCTTCGGTTAATGTCCAAGACATCTGGAGAAATATACATAATCTGCGTTGTCCATCAGGCTACCGGAAACTAGACACCCCATATCGGTTTCGCAGCCGGAAGTAGCATATGCTAACGTGCACATAGTCTATAGGGCGTCTACCTATATGATGTCTATGGGACTTCTAGTCTCTTTATGATTTCTATGGGGTGACGAACAAGGAGGAACTTTCATCCCGGGAAATGTTTCCGGGGGGAGCGGATTTAGTGGGACACTGAGCTGGTTCCGGGGTTGCACCCATGTAATGCGTTCGGGCGCAGCTTCTAAACAAGGAGACAAGCGAGAGGCATCCAGCTGCAGCCCCGCAGACTCACTTCTCGCTAGACACCAGTGGCTGGACACCAGTGGATGGACAGCAGACGTCATTTCCGTATCGTCATTCACTTTTCAAATCGACGTCATTTCCGTATCGTCTTTCACTTTTCAAATTTGACGCGCCATGCAGATGTCAGCGGTAAGAAAAAATAATAAGTGCTGTGGAAACGGAAGACGTGGAGACCTGCAAGGGTTTTATACATACCCTGAATTTCCTGAGTATTGCTCAGACTGCCAGTTTTAGGGGACAGGAATGAGGTGTGGTGTGCACAGTGTGCAATAGTTTATTTGGAACTGTTCATGTTTTATTTTCTCTTGAAATAGGTACATCCCCCATAACCTTACGGGCCTGACTGCGGCATCTTCATTCTGATGGTCAGATTTGACTAATTAGATTGTGTAATTTCCAATAAATATTGCAAAATCATGAAGTGTTAATTTGATCTGGATCGTTTGGTAAATTGTCTGATCATGTGAATCTACGTATATTTTAAAAACAGAAGTGGTTATATTTACAAAAAAAATAAGAATTGAATATCCAAATGGGCAAGGCAAAAAATTGTGGTCAATTAACATGTACAAGTCTGTTGTATTGACAAAACGTTATAGTCCATTGATCTAGGCTGAATTTAAGTCACAGAAAATAGTGATATGAATATGATCTGAACAAATTTTTCAAGGTGGTTCTTGTGAATGCAGTTTGGATGAATTATTGATGTTATAATATTAATTATATAATTGAGAATTGTTTTATGTAAAGAGATATGATAAAGATCATATTTCAATTTGCACACAGCTTTTATATTATATATTTTTAAGTCATAAAAGTAAAATGACAATACGGAAAATACGTGTGAAAATATAAAATAAATATTCTGTCTATCCAGAGTTGAAAATATAAAATAAATATGCTGTCTATCCAGAGGTAAAAATATAAAATAAATATGCTGTCTATCCAGAGGTGAAAATATAAAATAAATATGCTGTCTATCCAGAGGTGAAAATATAAAATAAATATGCTGTCTATCCAGAGGTGAAAATATAAAATAAATATGCTGTCTATCCAGAGGTGAAAACGGAAATTAGCGGCGAAACGGAAATGACGGAGAAAACGGAAATGACGTAGGCTGTCCATCCACTGGTGTCCAGCCACTGGTGTCTAGCCAGAAGTGAGTCTGCGGGGCTGCAGCTGGATGCTATTGGGACAAGCTGTGAATTATGTTCATTCCTCTCTCTGTCTGAGCCCCGAAGAGAACGCGAAGAAGGGAACGCGGAAGCTGTGAATTATGTTCATTCCTCTCTCTGACTGAACGCCGAAGAGACTTTTAAAGTTGCTTTTAACCCATTTAAGCTATAACTATAGTTGCCGAAGTGTATAGTTGTCATTTTCCTTTTGTAAGTATTTTTCTAGGTGTTATCCATGTTGTATGTCTCAATGCCCTGCAAGGAAAAAACCAAATAAAGAATTTTAAGACAAAAAAAGGTATTTACTTACTTCCTGTCACATGAGGCTGTCAACTTCCTACCCCTACTTCCAGGAAGCATGACGAAGGCAAACCCTCCCAAAGAAAGTTCATTTTCATATTACTAATAAGTTTTTTTGTTGTTGACATATATATATCTACATAATCATGAAGGTCTCTAGAATCCTCCAAACAAAACAAATCTTACAACAGATCTATAGTTTTTTTGTATACTTAGTCAAATGTCCAAGCGGCAACTATAGTTGCCGGTGGGCAAATGCCTTGTAAGTACATATATCATGGGGAAATGGGGTATACTGTGTTAATAGGTTAATAATTAAAGGTTATTGGACTTGTTTAGTGAATAAACATAACTTTACCCTTTAAATGACATCTCTACTGTTTATAAGTAGGCTACTGTCTGTATGCACTGTTATTTTAGTTTTTTGCCATTTTGTCATTTGTTTTTTTGCTTGTTATATAGATATCGTTTTTTTATTATATTATTTGTATTTATTTTCATTTAACTTTTTGATACACAATACCCTGTTTATGGCTGCACTCTACCACTTTAACCCTTGTGCGCTGTTCATTTGAGGTTTACAGTCAGGCTGTTTGTGGTCTCAGAGACCCCAGGCAACAAAATGTAATTTTGTAACAAATTTTGTACAAATTTTGTACAAATGTAATTTGTTACATTTTGTAACAAATTACATTGTTGATATATGCATATCTACATATTATGAAATCATAATTATAACAATAAAAGTTACTTTTTTGTCAAATTTTAGCAGTTTTTGTACTGAAAAAAAAATCAGTTTTTCAATAATGTTACATTATGATTAGAATCAAACCTGATCAGGATGTTACAAAGAGAAAAGTTGTAGTATTTAGTGTTTATCATTTATTTCAAACATCTGTTTTTCATAAAATTCTAAAAATTGTGTGAAGTGTGCCACTTCATTTCTGTCAATGTGTGTTCTTTCTGATTTTGAGGATGAATTTTGTCCGTTGACAAAAATCATTTGATTCAAATCATAATATAACATTATTGAATATTATATTTTTTCTAGTACAAAAAATGCCTAAACTTCGACAAAAACTAACTTTTATTGTTATAATTGTGATTTCATAATATGTAGATATGAATACAACTGGAAAACCTTGTGAAAATATGTCTTTCATTTAGTCAAATAGCAAATAGCAAATAGTGGAGCTCTGCAGCCATCTACTGGTTAAAGTGATAATTTGTTACTTTTAAAACGGCATTTTCCAAAAGATGGGCAAAAATCTTACACTAAACCATGTCAAATTATCCATGGTATCCCCATAAATGAAAGTTAGAAATGTGGGTCAAAAAGACCCCAAACAGCGCACAAGGTTTAAGACAAATGGATTTGTTGTTTGTTGTGTTTTCATATTCAAGAGATTATAAGTTAGATTCCGCTTTTTTGGGTTCGCATCAAACATTCTTTGACTTTTATACACAATAAATTTGTTTATGAATGAAGATTGATCTAATGAAAGCAGTTATTTTGAGATAGATGCCAAATGTTAACCTGACTCCGCCAGATGGATTTGCTCCGCATATCCATCTGGAAACCTTCCGTTGAAGTAGTTTTGGTAAGGGGCGAAAATACTGGTTAGCTGATTCAGCTGGATGCTATTGGGACAAGCTGTGAATTATGTTCATTCCTCTCTCTGTCTGAGCCCCGAAGAGAACGCGAAGAAGGGAACGCGGAAGCTGTGAATTATGTTCATTCCTCTCTCTGACTGAACGCCGAAGAGACTTTTAAAGTTGCTTTTAACCCATTTAAGCTATAACTATAGTTGCCGAAGTGTATAGTTGTCATTTTCCTTTTGTAAGTATTTTTCTAGGTGTTATCCATGTTGTATGTCTCAATGCCCTGCAAGGAAAAAACCAAATAAAGAATTTTAAGACAAAAAAAGGTATTTACTTACTTCCTGTCACATGAGGCTGTCAACTTCCTACCCCTACTTCCAGGAAGCATGACGAAGGCAAACCCTCCCAAAGAAAGTTCATTTTCATATTACTAATACGTTTTTTTGTTGTTGACATATATATATCTACATAATCATGAAGGTCTCTAGAATCCTCCAAACAAAACAAATCTTACAACAGATCTATAGTTTTTTTGTATACTTAGTCAAATGTCCAAGCGGCAACTATAGTTGCCGGTGGGCAAATGCCTTGTAAGTACATATATCATGGGGAAATGGGGTATACTGTGTTAATAGGTTAATAATTAAAGGTTATTGGACTTGTTTAGTGAATAAACATAACTTTACCCTTTAAATGACATCTCTACTGTTTATAAGTAGGCTACTGTCTGTATGCACTGTTATTTTAGTTTTTTGCCATTTTGTCATTTGTTTTTTTGCTTGTTATATAGATATCGTTTTTTTATTATATTATTTGTATTTATTTTCATTTAACTTTTTGATACAC
>JAZAVI010002045.1:0-38060 GCA_036326025.1 Chrosomus eos | reverse complement strand
GGTCCTTTTCACTTTCACCTCTTGATCCACTTAAAGGAGTTTGGTTCTTTTAAAGAGGACTCAAGTGTGAAAACAGCCTCAGTCCCATATTAACCTCATCCCATTTTCATTTATATTATTGTTGTTGGTGTCATGTTTAGTAACTGTTGTGATGTCAAGATATGTTTGGTCGTATACTTAAAATTGTTGCTGTGTTCCATAAAGTGTTGAGGACTGTGTGTGGCATAAAGTGATATTTCATGGGTGTTTTTACATTTTTTATTTGACCTCAAGCATGTAATGTCAGTCTGAATCTTTTCAGTTTTTTTGTTTTAACAATGATGGCTGATTATAAGTCATGCAACAGAATAAATAAGTTTACAGTGTGGATGTAGCATGCATAAATCATGTTCTGAGAGACTAAAGTCTTAAAATAAGCATTGTGTTGTTGAACTGATCCTGGAGCAGCTGAAGTGTGTGATAACATACCAGCTCCACACACATGAGCAGTAGTTGATGGGCTCATTCTTCAGATAAATATTCATCAGAGGTTTGTTCTGAGTGCAGCTGTCACACGGGCCAAATGTGATGGCCAAAAACGTCTGGTCACACATCTTTGCGTCTGGTTGAGGCTGGACCTGTACACATGAGGAAGGGGAAACAACATGTATTCACAATAAGCAAAAGCCAGACACACACTAACAGACCACACTTTTCTGAGTCCATGTTTGAGGTCATCAATATATTAGTCTACTCCTGAAAGCTGCTAAAATAAACTTATGCAGGTTACATCAGGGGCTAAAGGAAAATCTTCTTTTCACTACTCCCATTAAAAAATATATTTTTACTGAACATTGATGAAACAACACATTTTGTGAAGAGAAATTATAAAAGTAGAGTGTTTTATTTAAAAATCATATATGTACATCACACAAAAGGCCCCCAGTATAAAAATACGAAATTAGCTAAATAAATACAATTAGCAAAAGTAATATGTTTTGCGTAATATCTAAATGAATACTTGTTCAAAACAAAATCTTTGTAAAATCTTGATAAATAAAATAATTTTCATTTACTTTTGTTCAACAAATTCATTAAAATATGCTAGTAAAAATTTTAATGAAAAAAAAAGCTTCTGAAAGCTTTTTACACTGCTTGAAGGAGATCCAATAATTGAATGTCCTTATAGTAACAATAAATAGGATTTTATTATATTATATGATGAGTAATATCATATTTTAATGGTTTCATTATAAATATGTTGGTTATCTCTAAGGTGGACACCCAAATTAATAAATAATATTGACCAGTTGAATTTAACTGTCATGTCAACTAATTAAATAGTCAGCCAATTCACGTCAATTACCCCAACAGTAGGGGTGCTTTTTACCCCAAAATGAGATGGGAGAAAAAATCATATCAATCACGTCAATTCTCGCAAATGTTTTGCGTTCCCCTGAGAAACTTGGCATTGGATTGCAAAATGTTTGTTATTTTTCCTCCCATCTCATATTGTTTCCACCACTATGTCCCCAGAGGCTTCATACTAAATTGACTAAAAATATTGCACTCAGGTCCAGATTTGTGTCCAATAAAATGCTCTCTATATTGATAAAGTTTCACCCTTTAATACCATACTCTTAGAATAAAATGTGCTATATAGGCCTGGTTATACTTTATTCTCCACTTCTGTCTCACCACAGCATGTCTGCACAGCTTTCAGAGTACACTCAGAGTGGATGAACAAGTTGGACATATATGTGCAATACAATTGCTTTTTATACTCTACCAGACATTAGAGGGAAGCACTGAGTCATGTCATTTACAGGACATTCACTCAGAAGGATACAAGAAGAAGAGTAGCGGATCCGCCAGTGAACTAGTTTAGAACAAGAACCAAAACAAAAATGATAGAGACGAATATGCTGCTTTGTGTACTGTTTTTATCGCTCTTTCCGCACTGTACTTTGACTACTGCACAGTACATCACAACTGTGCGTAAAGCCACCTAGGCTGCATTCCAGTCCACTTTTAGACACGCACATGCGAACTTCCCTAAGCACTTCCCCTCGGGGGGATCCCTGCCGCCATTTTGAAGTGCATTCCACTTCGTGAAGTGAACGAGGGAAGTTTATATGGACAGACACTTGTTCCCTCGATTTAGACCGAGGGAGTGAGTCTACTTCATATGTACACTTCAGGCACCATATGGCCCACAATGCAGTACGATTTCGACGTCACCACAGATCTCGTCTAATCACAACCACAACAAACAACTCTATGATATATTAATTATATTTTTTTAATGTAAAACAACCCAAACACACCTATATACATTTGGATGCTGCATTGAACAAATTCTTAAAGTGAACATTTTTTAAAATAATAAATCAACTCCATAGCTGATTCCAAGTGATCAAGCTTAGGACGTTCCAGTTCAGCCCATTGCAGTTTCCGCCAGAAGTGGGCACTCGTGCAACGTAAGCAATGACGTACATCCGAGTGAACGAGATGGAGGGAAGTTAGCGAGTGAAGGGCATGTCAATTTTGGACTGGAACGCAGCCCTAGACTCTTCTGTATCAACAATCACCTTGCGCATGCGCTTGTCATTCTATGTGCACGGCCCACGCGGACACAAATGCAATCATTTAAGACATTTCACCTCATACAGAGTCTTTTTGGCATAAAGTGCTCTTTAAAATTTATTAAATAATGCATGGGTTCTATTTACTGTAGAACCCCATTGAACCTGCCTCTGACTAGCAATAGCAAATAGCAAATCATAGCTGTAACACTATTTTTAAAATTTAAAAAAAGACACACTCTTCGATATGATCTGACCAAACTTCCTGTTTCAATATAATGCATCAACACCGAGAAGAAAACTCTGCTTGTCAAGCCATTTCATGGGCTCTTTACATGTTTATTTCTGTCATGGTTTGTGCAATGGAAATAAGACAAAATAAGCAGTTAAAATGAGTGTAAAATATTAAACGTTTAGTATCTTAGTTTCAGTGTTCCATCCAAAGTGTTGTAAAATGGTGATCCCATGCAATACCAGTTAATAAATAAGTAAATGAATGCATAGATAGATTGAAACAGAACAGAAACTTGAATTTTACCGGAGATACTGTTCGACAGTCAAAGTCACTAAGAGCCGTTATATAAACTGTGATATTATTAAAAGGGTATCTTTTGTTGCACACCATCAGATCACTCATAACATTCTCCAAATTCACTTTATATGTTAAAATGAATCAATTTATTTAAACTTACCTTTCAAAAGATTTTTGTGGCAGGTGTGTGCTTGCAGTCTTAAGAGGGAGGAGAAAGGGACTGAGCCTGAGAGAGGCAAGCGATAAGCTCCTTACAGTAGCATTAGGGTTTTAACCCTGGAGAAGTTTTACCAGCAGAAATAGTGGCCAGTCAGAGACAGACACAAATAGAACTGCTTAAGCTGGTTGAAGCTGATAATTCATCAGTAAAACAGCAGTGAAAATACTTCAAATAGCCATTTAGAACTTGAATGGATAGTTCATCCAAAAATGAAAATTCTGTAATTAATTACTCTCGCTCATGTCGTTCCAAACCCGGAAGACTTTCATTCTTCTTCGGAACACAAATGAGGATCTTAGAGCTTTCTGTCCTTCCATTGACAGCTACGCAACTACCACTTTGACGCTTCAAAAAGTTCATAAAGAGATCGTAAAACGAATCCATATGAATTGAGTGGTTTTAGTCAACGTTTTTTGTAGAGACTCGATCGCTTTGATGATAAAAAGATTGAATTTAGGCTTTTATTAGGTAGGATGATTTTCGACTTATCTGATATATCATTAAATGGGTCATTCCTGGGATTCGGTAATATTTCAGTCCCCTAGATTTTTTAAAGTGGTGGTTCACCAAAATGAAATGTTAAAAGCTTTTCACAATACTTTGGTATGTCCTTTATAATTAATACAAATAATTATTACATTTAAATAATTTTTATCATTAAAAAAAATCTTATTTCTGTCTTACAGCAAGCATTTTGTCATGTCCCTGATGTTCTTCGCTGAATTTGTACTTTGAAAATAATTAATAAAATGTGCACAGTGTCTATAATTTTTAGCAATAATGCAAGTGTTTATTTGTGTTCTTTGCTTTCGAAAATAAAAATTAAAACAAAATGCAAAATATTTGATAAAAAACAACTTATAAAGTTACGTCCCTCAGTCTGAACTCAACCCCGTCACGCCAACCATTCTCCGCCCATAATAATTTAGACTCCACCCATATGTGACATCATTCACAGGAAATTGCATCATTAAGCTCTCTTCAACAGCATGGTGCAGAAGAAGATGAGTGATATCACACTTTTTATTCATTTTTTGAGGTGTATTATAGTCAGGGAGGGTACTGTCAGGCTTAACAACTCAACCCCATCACATACAATTAAGATGGAAAATGATGACTTTTCAAAATTTTATTTTAATCCATAAAAATCTAAAATATACTTATTTCATTGGCTGCCATGTGGCCCACTCTTCTACACCACATTAAGAGCAGTGGCCATTTTGAGTAAAAAAAACTCAACACCATCACACTCAACCCCGTCACATATGTCACAACCCCGTCACATATGTCATTGTTTCGGGGTTGTAAACTTTGTGACAGGGTTGAGTTATTCACTTAATTTAATCAATGATTTCAATTTAAAAGTTTAATTTCAGTAAATATATTATTACCAACTCATATTTTAACGCATATTTTTGTTATAGATAAAATATTTGATATAATGTTTCCACTTAAACTTCAACATGCATCCTAGTCAGAAATGGCACCCATTTCAACAGCAGAGAGGCAAAGGCAGTTTCGTGCACGCAGAGATGCTGACCCAGAAAACAGGGCACAGTACCTTGAGAGAGAGAAGCAGAGATGGAGAAGGAATGTTGAGGCAGGAAAGAAAAAAACAATTAGTGACCTAAGTAAAAGAGCGCACAGCGTCAGAGGCGTAAAAAATGGAGAGCAGCATACACAAGAAGCAAGGAAAGAAGAGAAGCATTAAAGGGATACTCTACTGGTTTTTCATATTAAACTATGTTATTCCCTTAACTAAGACGAGTTGATACATACCTCTCTCGTCTCAGTGCGTGCGCTTAATCGCTGTCTTGCGGCGAAACTTTGTTAGAATTTATCTCAGCCCTGTTCTTTCAATACGGGCCTTGAAGAGAAGCGACCAAACACCTCCACGTTTTCCCTATTTTAAAACCGTTACTAAAGTAGTGTAACTCGACCTAGAACGGTGACACAAAATAAAACGTTGCGCTTTTCTAAGCGTGTAAAATGGATAACTATATTGTATGGCAGAATACCATAGCAAGTGCTTGGGAGCACTTCGACTTGGCGCAGTAATCATCACTCGTGAAAAATCCTCTCCCTCAACAGGATTTTTCTGAGATAAGATCTAACAAAGTTTTGCCGCAAGACAGCGATTTAGTGCACGCACTGAGACAAGAGAGGTATGTATCAACTCATCTTAGTTAAGGGAATAACATAGTTTAATATGAAAAATCAGTAGAGTATCCCTTTAAGAAACATAAGCACTCCACCCCAAAGTCCTGAACATATGCCAGAGCTGCCACGACAGCCACTGTCAAGGTGAAGTGCAACAGGCAGAAGAATCATAAGTTGAGAGTAGAAAATTAGTTTAGAGCATGTGTAATTGTCTAATGCACGGTTCCCCAAACTGTGGCTTTTAAACCCATGGGGTATGTGAAGAAACTGCAGGGGGTTCGAGATGATGAATAGCTGATAATTTATAAAGTCGTAAAATTTAAATAAATCACTTGCTAAAAATATTTAAATATTTAATTTGTTTATCTGTATGCCATGTGACTATTAACCAACATCAGAGAATTGGGGGGTTCTTCATATCAATATTTGAGTTCAAGGGGGTTCGGCTAACAAAAAAAGTTCTCTTTGTTTAAATTCTCACTGCAGTTCAGATAATAAAGTAAAAACGAAAAAATTAATGTCTTTATTACATGGTTGCCTAAAATAAAATAGTGTTTTGTTTGAGTCTCAAAGAGAGATTTTCGTATTAAAAAAATACAAATAAAAAGTATGCCAATGTGTCCTTTACTGACAATACAGAGTAACATTAAGACGTAGAAGTAGCATACTGGTACTGAACTTGTGCTGGAAATGTTTATATATAAACAATATACGTAGTGGATGAGTAACGTAGAACATAGATCTAGTACATAAAATAAGTTACACCTAGCTACTTTTGTATTACCAGCTGGACAAGTTCTTTTGTATCATTACATTCTCATGTAGTTTACCTTGCTATTTCATTTAGAGTTTTACTAAAGATTCAAAAGCCTCTGCCGATGTGATCCGTGTTTCGTCCTTAGTCGAACAAAGCACGTTTGCCTGACAAGCTTCAGCAATAACTTTTTTTTTGTTTTTTATATATTTGTGGGGTCTGTGTTGTGCTGGAGGCAGGTCGTTTTGGTGGTTGTAATCAAGACTGCATTCTTAGCTGAAGTGCCGTCTCCCGCATAGACTGGTAAACAAGAGAAGCTTCGGATCGCGCATGCAACACACATCCTTGATATCGCGGTAAATCCGAACCCGGAGACTTCACATATAAATATAAATATGGCCTTCAGAGGTAATAGCAAAACTCGACAAGTGGAAATCATAGTAATGTGTGATTACAACCCTTCACACACGACAATAAAAAAAGATTCATTTTTCGTAAAAAGATTCCACATAGCACCTTTAATATATCGTAAATTTTTTTTTTTCCCAATTGTTAGATAAAATAATCTAACTATAATATCTAACTATCAACAGTTATAAGTGAAACAAACTAGTCGTCATTTAGAGTTGGATTTCCCGTGTTATTTTGAACATTGTTATTGGAGACCGCATGGTTTAACATGCTAGTGTTCTCTGCCTCATCAAAAGTTCACACAAGTCACAAAGTATCACTGAGCATACCACTCTGAAACAAAACCAAAATATTAGCATGTGATATTTTGGACACCTTTGGTTTTTATTGCATCTTTGTTTTCCTGTCTTAAAGGGAGGTTCGAAATTTGGACATACGGGCCTCATTTCCAAGTGAGCCTTAGTGTATCTATCAGTAGACATCTTGAAAAAAAACAAATCATCCATCGCTCCCCCCCTAGTTGCGTATTAGCCGTGCCAGCTAGTCGCGACTCAATGTAATCAGTTTTTAGCATCATTTAAAACAGTTTTACCCACTTCCACAGATACACTAAAAGCAATCAATTATAACGCAGAACTATCGATGTAAGTTGTCTTTTGAGAGAATAATGTTTAAAATCAAACTAACATCCTTTCTCTCACATTGCAATAGTTATATTGTTTGTACCTATGATATTAGCACAGTCTACAGCAGGGTGAGTGAATATGTTAACGCTAGGCAACCGAAGAGAGTCGTTCACACACAATCACGCAAGTGTATTTACCTGCCGCTGACACTCATCACTACAGAAGCTGAGTATTTATTTATATACATGGTAATACAAACAGAGGACTATGGCATCGTTTGAAAGGAATCCATTGTTTCGGACTGAAGACATAGAAAGAAGAATGTGAGTTACTTCAACAACCCTATATGTATGAGCCAGAATACAACAGATGAAGAATTATTCAGATGGATGCTAAAAGGGCAAGAAGAGAAAGAATGTCTGCAGAGACCTGCAGCCATTGAGATGCAGTATAGAACCGGGAACAGAACATCGGGAACTGGTGTGCCATGCTATAAATGTATACAAATGCCACGAAGATGATTGTTTTGCTGCAAGGAAGTGCACTCTTCGATATCACACAGATAAACAAAACTGGAGCACCAAAATTTAAATGTTGTCCGGGCACAGCCTCCGAACAGACGAATGGGCATAACGGAGCACCAGTTTGTCAGTGTCGTCTATGAGTTATGAAAAAGGGCTAGCTTCATTACTATCTAGAGTAACCTAACAAAAGTTATTCAGTGTTAATCCTGACGTCACGCATGACTTTAGCCTCTTCCGGCCCAAGCGCTCCGCTCGTACTTTCAGATCCTAGTACTACATAAACCCTTTCTTAAAGGGCATTTTTTGCTTCAGTGCCAGTTGGTGTACTAGGGATTAAGGGATTGACCCGACTGGCCCAAAGTTTCTTCATGCGTTAAGATTTGTAACTTTACCTAATCAACTGCCACGCCATTTTCTCTTATCTTTCTCATCACAGAAAGCGGTAGATGAACAGTTAAATGTCACTCTGTTTTTTTTTTAACTCTGATCTATTAAAACTACACGGGAACACGTAAAACTCCCGGCGAAAGCGGATAGTAGTAGAGAAACCGCCCTTTGGACCGGAAACAGTATATCGACAGCGCTTACGTCCACGACTTAACAAAACCGGATTACCTGTAATCTGTAGCTGTTGGTGCATCTGAAAGACGGCTGGACACTGCATTCCTTGTCATAAACCTGTGACCGTTTCGATTAAATGGTTCTTTAAAGTCCGTCTGTCTAAAAATGGTCACTGCAAACCTTGTTTATAGTTCCAAATTAAGAAATCTCTGTCGGTGTCTCCTTGTCCAGCCCGAAGAAATAATCCCAAAGTTGAATCCTTTTCTGATCTTCAAAATGAAATTTGTGAAAACTTCGCGATGAACATTTATTAAGGTTATTATTTTGCAATTGCGAAATGCACACCGAATCACCACGTTGCCTTGTTTACCTCACATTATTACTACTAGACCTCGCCGACTGTCTAGCGCTCTTTAACTACTGTCTATGTGATTACTTTTGACGCAGTAACTTTACTACTAACCGTAGCGAAGTATAATTCGCCGCTGCTGAGAAACTAGTTCCTGTAAATGTAAAGTGCAATCATTAGATGAAAAGGATAGTTTGATTTCTGACCATTATTCGCTCAAAAGACACTTACAACGCTAGTCTGGTGTTATAATTATTTGCTAGAGTGGGTAAAACTTTTTAATGGCATGCTAAAACGGATACCATGAGTTCGCCGCTAGCCCTAGCACCGGCCAACTAAGCAGCACTGGGACAACAGGATAATTATTTTTTTTTAAAAAAATGTCTCTACTGATAAATAACACTAAGCTCACTTGGAAATGAGGCCCCGATTCCAAAATTCCAAACCACCCTTTAAATTCGAGCCGTTCGAATCGGAGACTCACACGTCGACGCCCCTCCCATGATGTTGATTACCAGCAGTGTTTTCAAACAGCCCCTCCCTGAGCGAGCTGTCATCATAGTCCACATTGTAGATACACTGATCAGAATGGCGTCTAAGCGATTGTGTGTTCTGTCTTGGGTGTAATAAGGAAACAGCAGTCATTTTGATGTTCCTAATATTCGACCGCTGATGTAATGCTCAGCAAGGAACAACGCAGAGAGAGAATCCAAATGTTTAAAGCTCCCAAGGTGGATGCTGTTTCCAAGTGTAAATGTTTGTATCTAATAGGTTCCACTTTGCAAGCGGTCTTAAAGGATACGCCACCCAAAAATGAAAAATTTGTCATCATTTACTCAACCCTCAAGTTGTTGCAAACCCTGTATGAGTTTCTTTCTTCTGCTGACACAAAGGAAGATATTTGAAGACGATTCTGAAATTACGAAATATAAATATAGTCGTCCCAGAATTAATCATAACCCCTGTATATAGATAAAAAATGCTATAAAAATAAATCTGCACTCGTTTATCTTTGATCTTTCATTTAAACAAAATGTGGCAAAATCCTAACCTTTCATTGAAGTAAAAGATTTGAAAGTGGGGGTAAATCACATTATAAAATCATAAATTTTTCTCAAACACGTTGGCCACCAAATTATTCATACCCTTTTACGACTCGTTACTAACGAAACCTCGTTCTCTCTAAGAGGGAAGGGTACTTGCTATTCTTACGGGGGGAAAAACCCTTTTTCCCACGAGATAGAAGCCAAAAATTACCCAAAAAATTTTTTATAATGAAAAAACGCTTTTGCGGCAGCAAGCAGACATAGGCGAGACAGCTCGCGCGCCTATTGGCACCCTGGGGCAACAGCACGGGCCTATCGAGAGGGGCTCTGCGTGACGTCACACGATGGGGGCCTTTCCGCCCCAAATATCACTCCCGCCAAAAGGGCGTGTCTGGGGCCTAAAACGGGCTGGATAGCGCTCTTTACTTTGGGTTTTTCCCACCCGCCGAAGCAACCAGACGTATTCCAACCCGGAAAGATACGCATACTCTTCCCTCTCTAGAGAGAACCAGGTTACGTTAGTAACCGAGTACTTCCTACGAAGTATCTCTCGTACTGCGAAAATATTTTTCCTAGGGGAACACAATGCAACCCCCGTGCTGTAGGATCCACACCAAATCCGGGGGCCGAACCCCGGGGCCTATATGCTAATACCCATAAACTCACAGAGATGGGGGAAAGAGCAGAAGAATCATCCTGTAAAAAAGCATCCGAAAGAGCTACCCCTGTAACAAATACATACCGCAGGTGAACATTCAGCCTGAACGGGGTGGCCACAAGTGTGCCCAACATTTAATGACTGTTTGTACCGTCAGTGAGCAAACCAGTCAAACCCAGTATCCACCGCCAGGGGGCAATAGCACTAAATTTTATACCCCCAAAACTTAGCTTGAAAGGGCGGGAACCCCCATTTTTATATTTTATAAATGTAAAGGGGAGGGCCCAGCCCGCGGCCATACAATATCTTGCAGGTAACCCCGCAAAACCATGGCCACAGGAGGCCATGCCTCTTGTGGATGCGCTCTAACACCCAAAGGGGACTGTAGGCCCTTAAAAGTGTAAGGCAGCGCAAAAGGCACCGACTATCCTTTTTGGATAGCTCCCCGTTTTGAACCGCAAGTCCCCCTTTGCACGGCCCCAAACGAAACGAAACTGCTCATTCCCGCTGAAACCAACGACGGACACATAAGCCCTTTTTGCCCTGACAGGGCAAAGGAGACTCGGTCCTTCTCCTCATTGAGACCGGGAAGGGGAACAGGAATCCCTGGCCCTGAACGTGTGTTGAGGATTTTGCACTAGCCTGCTTCGGTTGAGTATGACCTTGAGTCATTATCCAGAACCCATCATGAACGCGCTACTGAAAGCCCCTTTCAAGTCCCCAGCGCGCTTCACTAAGCGAGACCATAAGAAACCTGTCCCTTTAAAGACAAGTGTTCATGTCGACGACTGTTGGCTCGAATGGGCACCCCCTTTTATGCCTCCAAACCGGGGAAAATCCCATGCGGGGCCCGAAAAGGGGCCGGGAGGGTTTAGCCCCCCCGAGCTCCTCAAGAAACCACTGACTAAGTCCTCTTTCCTAGGATGCCAGACACACCGGTTGCAAACGTTCTATGGCCCCCCCCCGTATACTTTGAGCGTGGAGGGCCGCCCTTATCCAGTAGCTCCTGAAAGGAAAGCACTTCCGTAACCCGCAGTCTACAAAGGGGAAAACCTGCGCTATGCACCAAGCAGAGAAAACAAAACCACTTCGAGGGTAGACCGTCTGGTAGACCTCTAGCCTGCGCGAATCGTGTTTAACACTCCCTCTGGGAGCAAGCGGGTACCCCTTGATGCCCATGCGTGCGGACCACAATCCGGGGGGATGCCCAATCGGCCTCCCGCCTGAGAGAGAGTTCCTCCTCAGGGGTAAACCCATAAAAAAAAAAAAAAAAGCCTGGTCAGCTGCATCAGACAGAACACACTGGATTGTCCAAGGAGCTATGAGTACACTGCATCCCCCCTCCTGTTTCGCCCTCCAAAAACCCCTGAGGGGGGGAGTGAGACGGGGAAAAGCATATAGGGGGCGGCGGGGCCAAAATGGGCCAGCGCCTCCGGCATTTCGAAAAGAATCTCGGCAGTGAGCGTTTCTTGGGACACAACAGGTCCACCTGCGCTTTCCCAAAAATTTTCCCACACAGCGGGATCGTCTGCGGGCAAGACCATTCTCCGCTGGGAACGTGTTTTCTGGACAGCCTTCGGCCCCACTTTTAGGTGACCAGCACATGCGCCGCTCTCAGCGAGAGCAGGTTGTGCTGAGCCTCAGACCAGGGGGGCGTCCCGTCACCTGTAAAAGGTTTCGGACCTGACGCCGCCCCGGGCCCGATTTATGTACGCCACCACTGACCATGTTCCGCACCGGGACCAATACGTGGTGCCTTTTATCTGGGGACAGAACGCCGTAGCGCTTTTTTCACTGCTTTTAATTCCCAAGCAGTTTATGTGAAGGAGCTTCTCCCCGTACTGACCATAGGCCAGCTAGCGGTCTGCCCTCGAGCAGCGCTCCCTGCCCCGAAGTGGAGGCGTCAGACACCAACCTCACACTCGAGGGATTCCCCAGACTCACCCCTGACTGAACCAAGTGGGTTTGGGCTTTCCATGGTTTTCAGAGCCGAAATCCCACTGAAGGTCGACCCCTGAGGAAAAATAGACCTGCGGTCCACGCCCTGGGGGGGAACTCGTGCTTTTAGCCATAGCTCAGTGGCGCATGGAGCAGGCCCAACTGGAAGTCCCGGGGGCTGCTGAGGCCCATCAAAACCCAGCTTTTTATTTTTTTTTGAAACCTTCTGAGCGGGACATATGGGCCGTGGCGGAAGATCTCGCGACGTGCTGAATATTCAATCCGCGCTCCGGTGACAGGCTGCTGTATGGATAGCGAGTCATAAACACTGTATCCCAGAAAGAAAATTCTCCGACTGGGGAGCATGAGCTTTTCGCCCAATTGACTGTAAAGGCCCAGCTCCTCGAGTCTGCTCGATAATGCGGCCCTGTGTTCTATGAGCTCCGTTCGTGAACGAGCTAAATCAGGCCAATTCGTCCAAGTAGTTCAATAACTCGCATGCCCCGAAGTCTCAGGGGGGCGAGGGCCGCGTCCATGCACTACGTGAACGTACGGGGTGCTATGGACAGGCCGAACGCAGACTGTGTATTGATATGCCTGGCCCTCGAAGGCGAATCTCAAAGAATCGCCTGTGATGGGACGCTATTGTATTTGAAATAGGCGTCTTTCAGATCTATTGACATGAACCAGTTCCTTGGCGCACTTGCGCGAGATTTTCCTGGTCGTAAAGCATCTGAACTGGCGCTTCACGAGCGTTCTGTCAGCAGTCGCAGATCTAAAATGGGTCTGAAGCCACCATCTTTTTCGGTACCCAGAAAATATCTGCTGTATAAGCCCCCTTCGCCCTGAGAAAGAGGTTTCTATAGCCCCTTTTCTCAGTAGTTTCGCTATCTCGGCTCGAAGTAAGATGAAACACTTCGCTTACACCCCGAGTTTCGACTCGCGCCGTATAACGGCGGGGGCGTCGAGCGATACTGTAGCGAACAGCCTCTCGTTATAGTGTTCAACACCCATTCTGATACCCCGGAAGCCTTGACCAAGCATCTGCGTGAATAGCTAGAGGTAGAATGAAATCTGGGCTCTGACCCGCGCAGACGGGCGTCTCGAGAGCCCCTGTGTACTGGGAACACAACACCGTGTTTACAGCGTTCGAGGCGGGGGGCCGCTGATCACAGCGGGCAGCCTGGCCGCTGCTCAGCTTCTCTATGGCGGGACCGCAGAGAAAGCGAGCGGGCGAATACCTGTGGGATTCGGCGCGTGTGAGGGAATGTTGGGCACATTTACTAAATGCGGGCACATTTAGCACACTGAGAAAACTGTCAGCTCGCGCCGACTAAATTCACTGCTGTGTTTTACAGCGTGCGAGGCGCGCGCTGATCACAGCTGGCAGACCTGGCCGCGCTCAGCTTCTCTGTGACGGGTTTGTCAGAGAAAACGAGCGGCGGCGAATCCCGTGAGATTCGGAGTGTCTTGAGAAATGCGGCGCGAGACAGCGGCACATTTTCTGCACGGAGGAAACACTCGGCTCCGCCGCCGACTGAAATCAACGCTGTGTTCCACAACGGCAGGTGCGCGCTAATCACAACTAGCGGCAGCCTGCCGCGCTCAGCTTCTCTTTGAACGGTTGTGCATAAGAAAGCGAGCGGGGTGAATCCCTTGGGATTCGGCGTGTCAGTGAGGAAAAGCGGGACAGCGGGCACATTTACTGCACTGAAACACTGTCGGCTCGCACCGACTAAATGTGTGTTAGTTTCGTTTTTACAGAAACCAAGGACACGCATCGTAGTAGTGTAAGCGGGCATTGTAATGGGCGCGTTCACTACATTTTCTGCACAACCAACATGAGTTGGTTATTTGTCTAGCCTGCACCGTGGCGGGCTGTGTCCTGGGTGTGGGAATGGGCACTGGGACGGGGCATTCTTACACAACACTCGTAACACCAACGGCCTGTGGCCGGAACACCAGAAAATGCACTCTTTATTGGATATTATCTGGGTAGCCATAGAAACGGCTTTTGGCGCAGGCAAGCGGGACTGAGACACCGGCTGCTTCACTTGCGAAATAAACTTGGACAGTCCACAACGCATGGAACTGAACGAGCGAGAAGTTTAGTGGAAAATTTCCCCGACAAGGGGAAACCCTGAACACCGTCACTTTCCTAAGAGACAAGGAAGCCTTGAGACCTCGGGCTTTACTCAATCCTTGTCCGGGCCCCGCGCAGAGGGGGCGGCGTCCAGCAGAGCGAGAGCGCGGTGTTTTGATCTCGGCCTGGCGGCGCTGCTAGTATAGCCGAGAAACGACCGCCTTTGTGCGCAGGCAAGCGGGCTGTGGAACCACTTGCTCACTGCGAAATACACTGGAACAGTCACATTGTTTGGGAAAAACTGAACGAGCGAGAAGTTGTTGGTGGAAATCCGGCCGCAGCGGAACTGAACACCGTCGCTTTTCCTAGAGAGACTAGGAAGGCCTTGAGACCTCGGGCTTTATCTCAATCCTCGGCCGGGCCCACACGCTGAGGGGGGCGTCCAGCAGAGCGAGAACGTCGAGGAACACGGACGCTCAGCTTCCGTCATCTCGATAGCGTAGCCACAAATGTCTCTCACCATTCGGGGGGAAAGGCGCGGGTCTCGACTGTGACGGAGCTTCGTCTTTCCCGAGAAAGCGTCCTCCAGCCTATTGCGCGTTAGTTGCGCAGAGCGCCTTTCAGTCGAGGCCGATGTAATCCACGCTTGAGAGACGGACGCCTCCGTCTCAGTTCTATGCCGTCTCCGTTAGTTCGTCGACGCTCAAGTGCGGACGCGGGGCAGACGGCGGCCGCTGTCCGTCTGGAGCGACTCGAGCGAAGCCGCGAAGCTGGCGGCGAACCGGCTGAGCTTTGGCGGCTGGAAATAGCTCGGGCGCGCGCTGGCGCGCGCTTCTTGCGGCGCGGCATCACGGCGGCGTGGGATGCGGGCTCGGAGAACGAAGCTAGGCGAGTCCGCAGAGTCACCATAGGCAGCGTACACAAGTGATGGCATCCGCCGTCCAGCGACGCGCGTGGCCGCGTGATCCCACGCCAGGCAGGACACGCAGATGACGATGGCGGTCCTCGTCCTGAGTGGGGCTCGCAAGAACCACAGGAAGGCATCTTTAAAAAGACAGCCGCACTTTTTAGAGGGGGTGGGAAAAAAGGCAGAATGAATCACACACACACACTCAAGCATAGGAAAGGATATGTACGCCGAAAGCCAGCAGGTACGGCGGCTGAAGGCGGCGAGGCCAGCGACTCCAGGCTGCAGCACGTCCCGCTGAAGCTACAGGTCGACGGCGCGGCTTCTCACTCTGGATCCAGCGATGCGGGAGGCTTCGCTGAAGAGAATGAAAATCAAACGTAAGAAGCAGCTATCGAGCCTAGTTTAGGGCGAGACCACGCCCTTTCTGGCGGGACGTGACTATATGGGCGCGAAAGGCCCCCATGAATCGTACGTGACGTACACGCAGAGCCACTCTTCGATAGGCTGCTGCTGTTGCCGCAGGGCAGCCAATAGGCGCGCGAGCTGTCTCGCCTATGTCTGCTTGCTGCCGCAAAGCGTTTTACATTAATAAAAAATTAAGGATAATATTTGGCTTCAATATCTCGTAGGAAAAGAGTTATTCCCCATAACGTAAGAATTACCAGTACAGAGATACTTCTTAATTATTGCCCTGATTTGGTCAAAATGGATTTTTGTCAATTCTTTTAGCTATATTTCTTACATACACTTTCTAATTTTGAGATGCACTAACAATCGTTTATGCCAACCAGAACCATTTTCTGTGGTTTTACTCATTGTGATGGATGATTAAGGAATTTGGGGTGCCTTTGTGTTTTCCATCATATTTTAAACACCTGTGAAACAAGAAGACACAGCTGGACAATTTTCATGTTCCCGAGTCACCATGGTGTGCTAAAAAGGTAAATAATTCAATGAGGGAAATATATTCAAGATATTTTATTCATAAAAAAATGTAGGGGTATGAATATATTGTGGCCCCAACATGTTTTGGAGAAAAATATTTATTTTATAATGTGATCCCCCCCCCCCCCCCCCCCATTTCAACTTCTTTACTTTCAATGAAAGGTTAGATTTTTGCCAATTTTTAATGAAAGATCAAAAGGAATAAGCTATGCATATTTATTTTTTACAGCCATTTTTGATCAATTTACCCAGGGGTATATTAATTCTGGGCATGCGACTGTATATATAAATGTCGTAATGTGGGTTTTGTGTCTTGTCTTGTTTTGTCAGTTCAGCGTGGATCCCTGTCTTGTTTTATTAAGTGATCCCAGGTGTTTCCCATTTCCACGCCCCTGTTTATACCTGTAACTCATTGTAACTCCTGATGTGTATTCTGCCCTGTCCATTGTGAATTGTTAAATGAATGTTTTGATTCTACGTTGGTCGCCATCAGATTCTGAGTCTTGTACCCATTCCTGAGTCAAAAGCCTATTCGCACGTGATTAGTATACCTCTGGTGACCCTAGTAATTTGTAATAATTGCGAGTTTGTCTGAGATCTAATCCCGTGCGAATCGACCAAGTCTGTAATTTGTAAAGTAAAAATTCCCCCCGCAAATATACCAACTATATTATCGCTGCGAAACAGCCGAGGTCCTGTGAAATATTAGTCCCGTGCGAAACGGCATCTTTGTGATTTTGGCCGGATCTAATCATTTTTTCAAGGTTTTTGTTTCATGGTGCGCCTTTTTAGACATCTTCGCGAATAATGAGGCTGGGTGGAGTGTTTGATAGTATTTTGGGCAGATCATATCGCTTTACACAACTACACAAGTTGCAGAAAGAGAAAAGCTGAGATCATTGAAGAGCAAAACAAAAAGAAATGATTAAATGGAATAGAATTGGCATTATAGCACGTGCGGTAAGGAACTTATTCTGTTTAGGCTATGTCATAATTATAGTCATATAGCTGCTAGACCTAACGAAAAGAAATTTCCAAGCAATAGCCTGACGCCATATCCGGGAGACAAGTCAGTAAATTTGAGTAAAATCACAGCGTCGTTATCCGTGCGAATAGCGCCACACCAACAAGCACGAAATTCGAGCATGTCGCAGGGTTAATTTCTAAATCACACGAGGTCCCCAATAATACTAATCCAGTGCGAATAGGGCTTAAGTTTGTAAGTTTGTTTAAAAATAAAGCCTGTACACTGCGTTTGGATCCGCCTCCTTCCCGTGCTTCTACCAGCAACCACATTATACCCTACGTGACAGAACAACTCACCGCAATATTGATCCCATCAGTTTGTCAGCAACCCGGGCTCTGGGCAGAATACCTTCGACGTTATTGCAAGAGGGCCAGTCCGTCCAAGGTACGCGAAGGATTTTCGATCCATTTGCCATCTGGAGCGCTAAGATGATATCCACTCAGGGCCTGTTTTTGAAACGGGCCTTGGATTTTATTACGAGATCGGCTCGATGGATGCCGCCGGGACCTTACCAACTGGACTCTTGATCTTATATCGCTCAGACCGTGTTCCCTTGAAGACCCTTCTCCATTACAGCATTGTTCTACTCGACTCCTACCCCGAATTCACATTAACCCCCCTCGAAGCCCTCGACGTCTTCGCAGCTGGTTCCCTCCAGCCCCCTCCGAGCCCGCTCTTACACTGCAGCGCCGACGAACTCACTTCTCACCTGCAGCCATGCCAAACCCTCGACCACGTATGCCCACTCAAGCCCGTTTTCCGCACTGTCCTTTGGATAGCCAATCCGGAGACCGCGGAGGTTCCGCCTGGCCGAGTCAAGTTGAGTCAAGTCCGCCTGCCGAGTCAAGTGAGTCAAGTCCGCACTGCCGAGTCAGTGAGTCCAAGTCCGCCTGCGAGTCAAGTGAGGTCAAGTCCGCCTGCCCGATACAGTGATTCAAGTCCCGCCTGCCGAGTCAATTGAGTCAAGTCCCCTGCCGAGTCAATTGAGTCAAGTCCGCCTGCGGAGTCAAGTGAGTCCAAGATCCGCCTCCGAGTCAAGTGATCACGCGCAACAGAGTCAAGTGAGTCAATTCGTCTGCCGAGTCAAGGTGAATCAAGCCCGTCCTGCCGAGTCAAGTTGAATCATAGCCCAGTGACTCGACGTCGCAGGAGGAGGAGAAGGAGGACTCGTTTGTCTCGCCAGGCTCCGAGGGCGATCCCAGACTCCTCGCCCTGGCCGGCCCCGCCTCTGCGCCTCGCCCAGGACGGCCCCGCCTCTGCGCCTCGCCCTGCCTGCCCCGCCACTGCGCCTCTCCCTGGATTCCCCAAGTATTTTTTATTTGGGGGGGGCAGAGGTACCCTGTAGGGTCATGGAGACCGACTCCCGACAGGGACCTCACCCTGGCCTTCGCCGGCATCCTGCTCCGCCCTGGCCTTCGCCGCATCCTGCTCCGCCCTGCCTTCGCCGCATCCTGCTCCCCGCCCTGGGGCCTTCGCCAGCATCCTGCTCCGCCCAGGCCATCGCCGCATCCTGCTCCGACCCTGGCCTTCAGCCGCATCCTGTCCTCCCTGGCCTTCCCACAATCCTGCCCCGCCTTGGCCACAACCCGCGTCCCAGCTACACCCTGGCCTCCTGGTCTGTCAGATCCGCCCATCGCTCCACGCCCAGGCCCGCCTTGCCTAGGTCCAGGTCCTGTTCCCTGCATGGGCCAGCCCTCCATCCCTCCCCCAGGACAGCCTGTGCTTCACACCGTGCGCCCTCCTGAACTTTTTTGGTTGTTGTTTTTGTTGGCGTCAGGAGCCAGCCCTTAAGGGGGGGGGGTTATGACGAATGTGGGTTTTGTGTCTTGTCTTGTTTTGTCATGTTCATGGTTCCCTGTCTTGTTTATTAGTGATCCCAGGTGTTTCCCATTTCCCACGCCCCCTTGTTATCCTGTAACTCCATTTGGTACACTATGATTTAAGCCCTGTGTTTTCTCCCTGTCCTTGTGATTTGTTAAAAATGAATGTTGATGTCTACTTGGTCGCTACTCTGAGTCTTGTATTCCCATTCTGAGTCTTAAGTTTGTAGTTTGTTTTAAATAAAGCCTGTACACTGCGTTTGGATCCAGCCTCCTTCCCGTGCTTCTAACCGCAACCACATTACCCTACGTGACTATATATATAAATATATATATATATAATAATATAAGATATATATAAATATATATATAGTATAATATATATATATAAATATATTACATACATAAAAGTGATGGTCTTTCTGTATGAGAATGTTTGACTAAATTAATAATTTGCATCTTTCCTCTATCTATGATTTATATCACACAAATTAATAACACTAAAAGTAAGTCCATTCTGTTTTACACTTAAACTATTACGGACAGAATCACATCTGATATTGCACTGAGATATGTTGAGATGATAAAGCTTGAGGCTGTTAAACAAAGATCTGATTTTCCCTGATCCGCGGTCTGCGGTAAAAACGGATAAACAAAGAGCTATTATAAGCGTAGACGCCATCCTTCTTATGAGACAAAGTACATCAGAATTATGGGAAGTGTTCCCGTCCGTGATCTAATGTATGCGCCTAACATTGAATTATAAAAACATATGTGTTTATGTGTATGCTAAGCCAAAGAGATGTGGTTTTTTTTAGTCTAGATTTAAACTGACAGACTGTATCTGCTTCCCGACCGGTTTAGGAAGATTTTTCCAAAGTTTGGTGCTAAATAGAAAAAGGATCTAAACCCCCGCAGTCGATTTTGATATTCTAGGTATTTCAACTGGCCAAAAATTTTGAGATCGCAAAAGACGTGAAGACTATAAAAGCGTTAAGACTCGCTCAAGTATGGGAGCTAAACCATTTGGCTTTGTAAGTAATCAGCAATAATTTAAAATTAAACGATGTTTAATCAGCCAAGCGTGTTGACAGAACCGGGCTAATATGGTCATCTTCCCGGTTTGGTAAGAACCTAAACGCTGCAATTTGAACTAGCTGTAGTTTGTTTAATAAGCGTGCAAGGGCAACCACCCAGAAGAGCTTACAAAATCTAGCCCTTGAGGGGCATGAAAGCATGAACTAATGTTCCGCATTTGTCAGGAGAGCATATTACGTAATTTAGTATTTTAAGAGGAAAATGCGGTTTTACAGATACTGACATCTGACTTCAAATGAAAGATTGGTATCAAAGGAACAGAGATGAGACAAACTTACTGCGACCTCACCAGCCTACGACGCCGCCTAAACCCCCGATACGTTTGACCACGGGAGGCGTGGGAGGACAACCTGGACCGTCTGCGGAGGGTGGGTATTGGAGTCGGAGGGCTGGGCTAACCACTAAACCCCCATAAAGCCACCTCACGCTTTTCGAGGCAAAGTACCTGGGTTTCCAGTCGTAGGGGTCTCATCGCCACCAGAAAAAAAGGAGGGCGATCCGCCCTCAGCCCCAAGACCCAAAACCCCAATCCAGTACGGAGCTTCTAGGGTTGGTGGGGAATTTATCGTGCTTTATCCCTAGCTTCTCCTCCTAGCTGCCCCCCTGACGAAACCCGACAGAAGGACGCCGGAGAGGTTCACTGAACGCCAGAAAAGAGGAACGTTCCCCCAAACATTAAAGACAGCCCTCACCCCAACGAAACGGTACTCCGGCGCCGGACCTTGCTCCTCTTCCTGTTACAGACAGATGCATCCGATACGGATTGGGTGCGTCCTGCCGCAGTTTTCCGAAGGTGAGACACCCTGTCAAAATATCAGCAGAAGCTGACCTCAGCTGAAAAAAATATTTATATTTTTTAGCATTTAGCAGCATTTAGTAATGAGCTGCCATGGGGAGAAGGGGCCCTGCTGACAATTAGCTGTCTTGGAGCGCGTTATTACTCCTCAGCGAAGTCACACGCACGGTCATGCCCCCCTTTCAGTGGATGGTCCGCCAACGACACCAATTCCAGGTGACCGATGTTTCCCCGCGCGTCAGGACTCCACTTCGTTTTGCACCAAATGGGCCCTTTGGACCCGGCAAACGCCAATGCTGAGGGCCTCTCTGGGATTGGGCAGGAACGGGGAGCACCTGCATGCCCTCGTAAACAGGTTTGATCGTCCCACTGCGGACCATCAAGTAACAGCTACATAACCAACATGGACTTTGCCAGAGCTAGAGAGATCTCTACATGAGACAGAACTCTATTTGCTGCTCTCTATCTTTCCCCAGAAAGCAGCGGTTGACGATCGTCCTCCCGGGAGCACAGCCCAAGACTCGCTGCCCCACAAGGAAGGAGCACCCAGCCTAATTCTTCACCACTTTTTTTTTGTTTTCCTTCACCTTGTAAATAAAATCCACCCTCTGGGCACTTTGCTTGAGCTCTCCTTGCCCGTGTGATTTTTTCAACCCCGTACATATGGTCCAACTGGGGTTTGTGTGTGTGTGTGAGACAAACAGTGACAAACTTTTTTTACTTCTGTGTTAGTGTTCTACCATTTAACCAAAAGAGGAGGCACTGTTGGAGACCGAAACGAAAAACTCAAAGGCAATTCTCCAGGAAAAAGTAGATTATAAAAAAAAGGGTACTTGGCAAGTAAAAAAAAAAAATCCCAAAAATTGTAATTACCGGTACTAAAAGTAAGATAATGCAACAAAAACAGGAGAAATATAAAAAACTCCAAGGGGAGAAAAACAAAATCAAATACACTCTAAAAAATTGCTGGGTTAAAACAACCCAAATTTGGGTTTATTTTTGGCAACCCAACGCTGGGTCAAATATGACAACCCAGCGGTGGGTTATTTTAACCCAGTTGGTTGGGTTAAATCTTTGACCCAACATGCTGGGTTTGTTTAATTGAGCTCAACTATTGATTAAAAATTACTACATTGCTGGTTAAAAACAAACCTGAAATAGGTTTGAAAATACTGAGTGCAGAGAATTACCAGAGGAAACAGTATAATCAAAAGGAGAAGATATGTATTAATAGAAAGAACATCCAAATGTAATATAAAAAAGAAATCATAGAAAAAAGGCAATTTTTCAGGCTCAGTGAACATAAAAAAGCATATAAAACATTTCATTCCAATTTGTTTAGAAATATTAAAAAAAAAAAAAAAAAAAATATTTAAAAATAATATAACATCAATAAATTACATAGCTTCACATTTTACATTAGCTGAACTTTTAACATTTACATAAGGTTATCAATGGCACAAGTGCTTTATAAATTAGTGTGACACCCCTTAATTTAAACTCGTAGCTTTTTAGAGAACAAAGTGGCACAAGAACACAGTGGCACAAGTAAAATGCTTATATATGCATTAGTCTGACAATTTTCCTCTTCATATAAACTCATAACCATTTTATAGAGGGTTAGTTGTTTTGGTTCCAGTACTGCCTAACATGACATATATCCATGGAGCAGTCTTACTGAAGGGGATTCTGTTCCTGGAGTTTGTAGACAACAGTCTGCAAAAATTCCCACACTGGTGCGCACTGCTTCGGGAAATGGATGTCCAAACATAAAAAAGTTTTAAAGCAAGTGTCCACAGCACCAAGGAGAGTGTTTTGCTGTAGTGCCTGTTTGCCAACAATTACAAAGGCCTGCTGGCACTGACTGGTCATCCCCAAGACCAAGGATGAAGGGAAGGTTTAGTGAGGCCAGCCTAACTTGATGAACTATGTACATTATGCATTCTCCTTAGATGAGATAACAAAAAACGAACATGGGCCCCAACAGTTTTTTTTGCACTTAAAGCAGATATATCCCATCTTAAATGTGTATTTCTTCACTCACAACAAGCAGCTTCTCTCAGGTGCTTTTTCAATTTCAGACGTAGGCCTATCTTTGGTATCATTGCTTCAGTGATTTTTCAACAAGCAGCAGGAGGGTTTCTTCATCAATTGTTCATCTTGTAAAGAGAAAAAAGAGACAAGAGAAGAATGTAAGAAAACTGACCTATTCAGGGCTCTACAGTGCGGATATTTCACACGCATTTGTGCCTAAAAATTATTGTGTGCGAAACTTGTAAAATAATTTACGAGCACGAGTGCGCGAGTGACAGGCTGTTCTCAATACACTGAACAACAGCGCAATGAAGCGAAGCATACCACTGATTTTACATGGAAAAAAAACATGCAAGAGGACGGTGATCGCATTATGGTGAACAAACATGATGACGTAACTTTATTCAATTGAGAGCGACGATTCGCAACCAATGAGCAATCACTGAAATAGTGTGGGAATGTGTCGGTAACTGCTGGATTTAAGTAAGAGAGTCAAGTGACTCTATATCTGTTGCTTTTGGTGAGTGAACTCTGGCCACATTAAATCTGCATATAGCGTGGGAATAGAAGATCCAAAATTTGTATCCAGTTTTGCGAAAACACACTTATGTGACTCACCTAAATGGAATAGTTTTATCAGTAAAAATGGCATAAAAGTGACCAGGTGTAACAGGAGGATACACTATTAAAAAAGTCAAGTAACACTTAGTGAGCTAGATACGCAACACAGTAAAAGGTGATGAACACAGGCAACTTTTGAGCAATGTTGCTGAGCATCTTGCCGAGCGATTGTTGCTTGGGCACTTTCCCATTGAAAATGGGCCAATAAATTTCTATCTGGATAATTTAGATTGGTCGTGGGCCCTGTGTCTCATCTGGTTGCACGCTGAAGAAAACATTGCCCACAACATTGCTCAAAAGGTTGCCCTGTGTATCATCACCTATAGTCAAGTGAAATAAAAAAAAAAAAAGGAAGTCCTGCACACTATCGATACTTGCAAATGAGTACCCGTATTTTCCCGCACTATAAGGCGCACTTAAAAGCCTTTAATTTTCTCAAAAAACGACATGTGCGCCTTATAATCCGGAGCGCCTTATATATGGATCAATTGGTTAATAACCCTCCGCGTTATTAAATTCGCCCGCAAAACTCACGCTCGTGTCCATCTTATGCCCGCTCTGTCACCACGCCAGTTTCAACCTCGTATAAATCAGGTTATGTGTGTAAAGGCCAATTTATACTTCTGCGTCGAGTGTACCCGTAGTGTAGGGCGTAGGCTACGGCACGGTAGGCGAGCCATCGTGAGCATTTATACTTCTGCGTTTAGGTCTGCGTTGCTCTGCAGTACAGCGCCGAAACACTAGTTGGCGGCGGAGGGTTTTTAATGTTCCACTGTGTTTAGATTCCGCGCGGTTCCTAGAGAAGAAAATATTCCTCGTGACTGTTTTGAGTTTAGGCTACTACAAGCAATGGCGATTGAAAGAGAGTGGATCACATTGGAG
Source organism: Chrosomus eos (assembly GCA_036326025.1). NCBI lineage: Eukaryota > Metazoa > Chordata > Actinopteri > Cypriniformes > Leuciscidae > Chrosomus > Chrosomus eos. The sequence goes on along the minus strand of JAZAVI010002045.1, from coordinate 13,501 downwards.
TTGGAGCTTATCGAGGTGGAAAAGCAGTAATTTTTTAAAGTTTTTTTAACAGTTTCGCTGTACTTAGAATTTAAAAATGCGGGGCGGTGCAGAAAAACACGCCGAAATGCGTAGGAGGAAACGCGATGCTACCAAAGCCGACCAATCACAGATCTTTTGCGGTCCGCGTCGCCGCGACGCGTAGTTACATTTTTGAGGAGGTGCGCGTCAGGTTACGGCGAAGGGGTACTGCGAAGGGCACGCGTCTGTGCGTATGCTATACGCCGTACCTACCGCGCGCCACCACCGCGGAGCAGAGTATAAATTGGCCTTAAGTCTTGTGCCCGCTCACGAACGCTCAAACCCTTGTTTATACTCAACGTTCCGCAGAGCGCGAGTCTCCGCAGACTGCTCTTACAACAGACACAACAAACAGAAAAACACTGTCCCCCGGCGCTGCTCGCGCCTCACAGAATGTTCATAAAGCGCTCCCCGTTCACAGTAACCGCGGGGTCGTCTCATTCAAAACAGCCAGCTGTTGCTGTCAGCGAGCCGCCGAACATGAATACTCATATGAGTCAGCTGCGAATGTAAGGTTACGTGCCCGCCCCAGCGCGCTCACGCTTACTAATTAAACGTCTCGCCTCTGACGCCGCGCACTCGCTACATTCCCTTTAGCACATTTAGTGGATGCAAACGTTTGGCTGCAGTATCTTATGCGCCTTATAATCTGGTGCGCCCTATAATAATGAAAAAAAGTTCTAAAATAGGTCATTCATTGAAGTGTGCGCCTTATAATCCGGTGGCGCCTTATAGTGCGGAAAATACGGTATCAATTTTATTAGCAACGTTTAGGTCTCACCAAAAGACCAAATGCAGAGAGTGAAGTTACGTCCAAAACAGTCGACACTGAGGACAGGAAGACGACAAAAACTCATTTTTAAAGCTACACTGTGTAACTTTTTTAGTTGATTCTTAGCTAAAAAACACTTAGTTCTTTAAAAAATATATGTGCTCATTAATGTATATTTACTTCGTTCAAGTAATAAAGTATTCTCGCGAGTGTATAATATGCCCATTGAAAATACATACGGGTGAGGGGTTCTAATGTAGGTCCGCCATGTTCCCCCTCCATCTTGAAAGTACATTTAGCCAAAGAGGGACATCAAGCTTCGCCTTTCGCGTTTTTAACACTCGATGGCACCGTGTCGAGGAGGTCGAACGGAAGCCATGTTAATCTTGGACTACATTGGCCACCGTAGGAGTTAAACCGTAAATCGAAATTGAGAGGAACAGAAACTAATATTCACTGGATGGTCATATACCTTTTCACCGCTAGATGGGGGTAAAAATCACACAGTGTAGCTTTAAGGACAACTTGGCCTACTAGTACTGCGAAGGAAAAAAGCAAGCGGCTTTTTTTGTTTTGTTTTTAGCACTTTATACTCTATTGAGGTGTTCATTATTTTTATATATTTGAAGCACAGGCTAAAAATAATATTTGGATAATTGTTAAACAGGTTAGTTCACCTAAAAAAGAAAATTCTGTCATTTATTATCATCATGTTGTTCCAAACCCGCAAGACTTTCACTCATCTTCGGAACACAAATGAAGAACGTTTTGATGAAATTGAGAGACAACTACCACTTTGATGCTTCGAAAAAAGTTCAAGAAAAGATCATAAAGCTAATCTATATGAATCGAGCAGTTTATTCAACTTTTTTCACTGGTGCTCCTATATTTCTTTGTGTGCTCCTAAATTTTTTCATTTAGAAGCACATGTACTCCTTGGAAAAAAAGGTTAGCGTAGAGCCCTGCTATTCAGAGCTCATGGGTTTTAATGAACATATAAAGAAGTGTATTTTTAATTTTACTTAAAGTTTACCTTTAAAGAGTTGGTATCAAGACATCCAAGTTCCATTCTTTCAGCTTCTCCTGTACAAAATGATCCATTATTATAAGCTGTATATTCTGCAACCTGTCAGTGGGAAAATCGGCAGAGGCAGTCAGTTTTAAGTAGTCATCACGTTTCTTAAAACATTTAAAATGAGACAAAATGGTCTATATATCAAACAGATGAGAATATGAGACATTTCTAAATACACTTAACTTTTGAGCACATACTTATTTTTAATTAATTACTTATAAAAAGACAACTTTTGCATCTAGGGATACACAAATATTTTTTTTTTTTTTTTTTGGCTGATAGAGATATTTTCCATTTGCTCACTTATTTGAACCTTTGTCATTAAAACATAACAGTTTAATTAAGTTTTAAATGATCAAAAGTGAAAAAAACACATGCATTAAAGGGATCGTTCATCCCAAAATGTAATTCTGTCATTAATTACTCACCCTCATGGTCGTTCCAAAACCCGTAAGACCTCCGTGCATCTTCAGAACACAAATTAAGTTATTTTTTGTTAAAATCAAGAGCTTTCTGACCCTGCATAGACACCAACGCAACTATTATTTTAACAATGTCCTTACTAGCTTTCTGGGCCTTGAACATGGTAGATGCGTTGCATGAGGGTGAGTAATTAATGACAGGACAGAATTTTAATTTTTGGTGAGATAAAATGGCTAGTTTATTGTTGCATAATCAAATCTGTTTCACTGAATCCATTTTTCCAGGATCCATTTATTATTCAAGTGGCAAACATTATTGGGAAAAAATTAATCGTGATTAATCGCATCCAAAATAAAAGTTTTGTTTACATAAAATATGTGTGTGTAGTGTGTATAATTATTTTGTATATATAAATACACACACATGCATGTATATATTTAAGAAAAATGTGTTATTAATATAAAACATATGTATATTTATATATAATATAAATGATGTATAAATATATATACAGTATATACATGCAAATATTTCTTAAATTATATACATGCATATGTGTGTACACACTACACACACATATTTTATGTAAACAAAACTTTTATTTTGGATGCGATTAATCACGATTATTTTTTTCCCAGCCCTAATATTATTATTATAATATTTAATTTTGTCTGGGCAAATATTTAATTATTTTACACAGAGAAAAACGTTGGATTATGCCACACACATATTCAGTGCCTTCTCGTAGTTCATTAATAAACTATGACTGTGTCCTAATGTGCATAGCTGCTACTATCCATCCTAAATAGTATGTGACATTAGTAATTGTCAATACTATTTAGGGCAGATAGGGTGGATAGTATTCACATTGGGACGCAGGGTATTATCACTTTGTTAAATCTGCGTAGATATAACCATATGACTCTGGTTTTAAATTTCCACGCAAGTGCACCTTCTAACATTACAGATAGGCCTATGTCACACATGAACTCACTCATATCCTTTGTATAAATCCATGTCTCAACAGCTTAAGATATTAAATGTGTTTGTGTTGTAGATAACGTTAGTGGTTAATAAGTAAAACTGCATATTATTATGTCTGAAGAACATTGTAGCCTGCGCTACTTCTCTCTGTTTATAGATATGAATATAATACATACTGTACGTTAGCTTTAGGTAACTTACTCAGCTAAAAGTAACGTTACTCTGCAGTAGAGATAGGTCAAACAAGTCCGACTATAAACACTTATTCAAAACTCAATCTAGGGTTTCATGGCTGGACAAAAACACGGTTTGGAAGATGAACTCATGACGTACTCAATAATTTTGATCATTTTAAACAAAAAAGGCGATAGTTTATAAACGTCTGACGCGAGTGTCGTAAGTTATCATAAAGCAAACGACGCTCGCGTACCGACAATCGACCTAAAAAAACAATATAAAGACAAATAACGTTAGCGAACTAAATGACTCACATAAGTCACATATTTCACGGGAAATGTTGGCCAAAAGAGGTATCTGACTTACTCAAAAGGCAGGGAAAAGCTGTTAACGTTAGCTATAACAAAGTATAACGTTAGGCCTAACGTTAAAAAGAACGAAGCTAGGGGTTACTTCAAGACTTTTTGTGTCGTGTGAATCGCCCTATTTTGCATACTTTTACATTTTCTGGGGTACAGTAATAGTTTTCTAGATTAAATAACGTTACTCTAGTCTAAAACATACCTTTTTTCGCCGAATAACAGCTGTCCTCCTTGCTGATAAACGTTCTTCTGAGGTGATCCAAAATGCCCTCGAAGGTAGAGTTGTTGGTCTGAAGCCTTGTTTGAGGCGTCGATGGGGGAGGGGTGAGTTCACGGTTTTCAACGGTCACAACCGGTAACCCAGCGTTGGGTTACACAAAAAAACAACCCAACATTGAGAAAAATAACCCAATAAAATGACCCAACAGTCTCAACCCAGCGGTTGGGTTGAAAAAATAACCCAGCATTTTTTAGAGTGTAAGTAAGAACAACTTACTTGGGATAGCTTGGATAACTTTCAGGAGCAATTTAGGTTTTTTTTTAATTTTAACAATTTTAATATGGCAAATCAATTAAATAATTTTTATTGTAGATTTGACACATATGATTTTAAAGTTGAACAGAATGAGGCCATTATAGCAGTAAAAGACATGAAGGGTACGGGGATTTACATCCCTATGGATGAGGTTAAATGTTATTTTAGACGTGTAAATCCCCGTAAAGCTTGTGAACCTGATGGTCTCAGCTGCAGGACACTAAAGGTGTGTGCTGACCTTCCATGAGTTGTTCCAGCTGTCATTAGATACAGGTGTCATTCCCAGCCTATGGAAACAATCCCTAATAGTGCCTGTGCCTAAAAACAATAGACCTAAGGAATTTAATGATCTGCGCCCTGTTGCCCTTACCTCTGCAGTTATGAAATGTTTTGAAAAAATTATTTTAAAACAACTTCTTCATGAGGTCTCACCTCTTTTAGACCCAAACCAATTTGCCTATCGTGCAGAGAGAGGTGTTGAGGATGCACTGCTATCTTTGATTAACAGCACTCATGAGCATCTTGAGCAAGCTCAGAGTCTGGTCAAGATTGTGTTCATTGACTTCAGTAGTGCTTTTAATACGATCCAACCCCATCTGTTGGTGAGAAAATTAGTGCATTTAGGAGTAAATCCACAATTGATTTTGTGGATTTATGACTTCTTGACGGATCGTAGTCAGCAAGTCAGATTTAATTCATGTATATCTTCCTTAAAATCGACAAATACAGGGGCACCACAAGGGTGTGTTCTGTCACCTATCCTATACACATTATACACCAATAACTGTCAAACTTCCTCTTCGGCCCACACTTATTTCAAATATGCTGACGACACAGCATTGGTTGGTTTTTTAAAATCGGACAATTCTTCTGTGAGATTTCAGAGGGAATTGCAGGGTTTCACTCATTGGTGCTCTGAGAACTTTCTCGAAATCAATGTGAAGAAAACAAAAGAGATGGTCATAAATTTTAGTAAAAACAAAATAATAGTCCCCTCTTCTGAGATCAATGGTGAATTAGTGGAGAGGGTCTCAACATATAAATACTTGGGAATTGAAATTGATTCAAAATTAACTTTTAATGAATGTGCTCTGAACAAAACTAAGAAAATTATAAAAGTTTCCTCCAGAGTGTTCTGTCCTTTGGCCTTATCTGTGTCTTTGGCAACACGCATGTTAAGGACCAAAGGAAACTGCAGCACATGATTAAGATGGCCAGCAGGATCATCGGAATTGACCAGGTGTCGCCAGCTCAACTGTACAAAGAGCTTATTTAAAAAAAAAAACTGATCAAATCCTCAATGATCCTACTCACCCTCTACATCATAAATTTATAAGAAGCAATAGGTCAACTGGTAGAATTTTACAACAGAGAATTAGAACAGAAAGGTACAATAAATCATTTGTACCTACAACGATCAGATTGTATAATGATCAAGCACATCGCAAGTTATCATAGTTTTAGTTACTTGATAATATTCTAAACTTTTTAGCGTTAAATGTCTGATTGTGATTGTCAATTCTGCAGTATTGTCATTTATGTATATGTGTTGTTTTTATGTTTTTAAAGAATATGTTGTGACAAGGTGGTAATGTATGACCACATGAATTTCCCCTTGTGGGATAGTAAAGTTTACCTTGACCTTGACCTTGACTTGACTTTGAAGGACTCGGTGGGACATAGCCAAGATTTAAAAATTGAGTGAGGAACAAGGGGAAAAAACACTCTAAAATACTCTAGAGGAAACAAGGCACAGGTGACCTGGATAATGGGAGAGGACAAGACAGGTTTTAGTAATGAAACATGAAAAGTGGGGAAGAAACAAACTATAAGAAACAGGGGTAACTTCCCTTGCTATGCGAAAAGGGCCGATGTATTTCTGGGAAAGCTTCTTAGATTCGACCTGGAGAGGCAGGGTCTTAGTGACTAACCAGACTCTTTGACCAGCTCGGAAATTATTAGCCTGGCTTTGGTATCTCTGGGAGGTCCGAAGGAGGGTATGCCTAGCCTTCTTCCAGGTCCACCTACAGTGTATGACAAAGCGCTGGGCCAAGGGAACACCAACTTGCACCTCTTCCTCGGGAGGGATGTATCCAAACTGGCATTCTTCTTGGCCAAAGGCAGCTTGGGCAGGGGAATAAACCGGGCAGACTTAGAGAACCGGTCTACTACCAGTGTTGCCCTGGGATGGAGGAAGTCCTGTAAAAAAGTCCAGAGAAAGGTGTGACCATGACCTGTGGGGAACAGGTAAGGGACGCAGCAGTCCCTGGGGTCGCTGATGTGTAGACTTTCCCTGGTTGCAGCACAGCAAAGGCGACTCATGACCCCACTGCAAGACCCGGCCCGAACAGATATAGGAACGTGCAGGCGTCCGGCGGGACGGCTCATGGACAAGGGCCTTTCGTACCCCTTTTTCTAATTCCCACTGAAGAGGCTAGACTATCCTAGACCCCGGGATAATCGATGACAAGGACTTCTCTTGTATTTCAGGAGAGTAGACTCGAGAGAGGGCATCCGGCTTGACATTCTTGGTGTTGGGTCTGTAAGATGGGAGAAAACTGGAATCGATTAAAAAACAGGGGCCATCACTTAGCTTGCTGGAGATATTCCAGGTTTATGTGGTCCGTGAGAACTTGGAAAAGATACTAAGCCCCCCAGTTTTACCCCCATGTGCTTGTTACGCTCGATCTCAGACAGGCGGCGAGACATGAAGACACAACGGTGTAATTTTCCATCCTTACCCTTCTGTGACAGAATGCCCCCCACCCCCACCTCTGAGGTGTCCACCTCCACCACAAAAGTTCTTTCTGGGTCAGGGATCACAAGAATCAGAGGGGAAGTGAAGCGGCACTTGAGATCCTCGAAGGCCCTCGCTGCCTTTGGACCCCAGTGAATCTTGTTTCCAGACAAGGCGCTAGACTGGGCAAAGAGCACCTTGTCTGAAAGAAGGGTAATAATCTAAGCAATCTGGAAACGGTCTGTGGGAAAACTTGAGGGTTGGCATTCCGAAGGAGTCCATGAATGCATAAACTGGACCTAGACATGCGGTTTCAGTCACAAGATTGTGACTTACTAAAATTGTAGCTTTAAGGTGTAGGCCTACTTAAAGGTGAACATTGCAGGTTTTTTACCTCAACCGAACAGCTTCAGAGTCATTGGAATGGTTATATTACTCTTTTCGGGTTGAATGGTGGTCGTTTCGCACCCCCCTATCGCATGTGAGTAGAAAAAAACACACTTGCAACTTTGAGCCGGCGGGCCGAACAGGTGCCGGTACTGAACAGGTACCGGTATACAGGGGGAGGGGATCAGGCCGTGAGTGCAGAGCCATCTCTGCGTGAGTGCTATTTACGATAGTACAAGTACTCCACAGCGACTCTAGGGGTCGCTGTTTGACAAAAATGGAATTCCTGCATAGTGCACCTTTAATTCTGTAGGAATAAGGCTATGTTTTTTCTAGTGCTTTTAATACAATTCAAGCACATCTTTTAGCTTATACATTACAGTAGGATTGTCAAAAGAAAGTCAATACTTCAATTTTTTAAAAACTTAATGGTACCAGTCTTTCTGCAGTACTGGTAGTATTGAGTATCAGGCCAAACCGGTACCCGCTGATAAGCACTGCGGTTTCACTTTATTTTGATGGTCCCTTTAACACATTCAGTTGACTATGAGTAATGTTGCACCTACATGTCTACTAACTCTCATTAGAATGTTAGTATTAGTTGACTGGTAGGGTTAGGGATATAATAAGTTGACATGCAGTTGCAAAATTACTTATAGTCAGTAGAATGTCTTCTGGGGGACCATCACAATAAAGAGTTAGCTAATATTAAGCAGACAGTCTACTAATACTCTAATGAGAGTTGGTTGACATGTTGCAAAGTTACTTATAGTCAACAGAATGTTAAAAAGGGCCCATCAAAATAAAGGGTTACCCTTGTTTTTGCATCGTTAAGTATTGTAGTCAATCACAGACATGTTGAGAATGTGAATGCAACGTCCAATCTTTTATTTATAACCAACAGAGTATAATGACGAGATAAACAAGAGGTTCATTGTTCTCTTTCTGTATATATAATTCATCTCCATTCATAATCCATTCATAATTTGAATAAAATTTTATTTTTCATGCTGCCAAATTTTCGATGTTTACCAATGGACGAGACAAAAAAATTATGTCAAAACAGATTGTTATTTTGTGTGTTGTTGAGTCAGTCCATCAGTATGTGCTATTAATTAGAATTTTTTTTTTAACAGTGAACTATAAACATACTGTACATAATAAAAAAATCTTCACAATCTTAAGTTGTGTGTCACTCAAAAAGTAAAACAGCCTGTAACAGAGACAGGGGTGTGCCAACTGTCATCAAGAGGCCCCAAAGATGTTCAAGCAGTAGCAGCACCACTGCTCTGAATGTACCGGCCGATGGAGGCGTAAAAAATGAAGTAACGTGAAGATGGAGTCAATAAAGTTCTGTGTTTATTCCAATAGAGTGCATATCTACAGTGGAAATCCCCCAAAAACAAAAATCCAAAAAACAAAAATAAAATAAACTGTTCAAAGTTATCTGTTCACACATTTTCGGCTATGCCAATAAATTGACCCAAAGTAGAGCAACAAATACCTCCCAACTCACTCTACGAGTTTTTTTTAAGACACTGAGAGGTGCTCTTAAAAATGATAAGCCCCTCCCACTTGAACTAAACCATTCAGTAATTAAAGGAAATAAAGAAATTTAAAAGACAATATATATATATATATATATATATAATATATATATATATATATATATATATATATATATATTTAACAGTAACACATAGACAAACTGTTAGAATCATACAAAAATATATAAACATTTGAAACAAAACAAACTCAATTAATTATTAAGGTTTAACAATGTTTAACGTCCAATCTAACAGAAGGCCAATCTCCCCCTCCAACATGAGAACTATCAACTCTGCGTTCTGTTGGCGGGAAATAGATATTTAAAAATGGTGGCAGTTATTGTGACCGGGTTTAATCTGTTTGGTGTTGTAAAATGTTCCAGTATGTAAGTATGACAATTTATTTCTTCAAGTGGTCAATTGAAAACAATAAACATTTAACATGGTGACCGGTCTGTTTGTGTTCTTAATACAATACATAAATCAATATAGTGAAATTAATGACCAAATACATGTTAACTAAAGAAAAAGGACATGGTGAGGACAGGAACAACACTTAAAACAATACACAATCGTTGACACCCACATATCTGTGTTAACTGGTGTTAAATTGAGCAAAACAAATAATGCTATGTTAGTGTGAAAATGTATGTAGGCCTATGCACAGTGTGTTCTCAGTCCAGTGTAAAAATAAAGGTAGTTTCACAAAATAAGAGTCTCTAGTCACAGTGGTTCACTGTGGTTTTTATAAGCTTCATACTGTCATAAGTCCACGCTTCCTTCCAACACATTTATTATGACCATGGAAAACTGTATGAAAAACTGTTGTCTCACATGCTGATTTTTACTTGAGAATCATTTGTTGTGATCTTATTGGCTGTTAGGTTCTCTGTGGTGTTTAAAAAATAGCTTAGAAACATGAATGCTTATCTTGAACTTTGCAGAAGTGCTCTAAAGCTGTGAGCATTCCTTCTCTCCTGTACTGCAATGAAGACTGTTGTGTTCATTTTTCTGGTTGAGGCTGTGGGTATGTAGAGCTCTCTTATTAGTCATTATTCATGACAATTGCTTGTTTATGCCTACACTGATATTTATTATAGATAGATATTATAGATATTAATAAAATAACTATTCCTTTTTCAATTAAGTTTACAGCACAGGTGATAAAATCATTGGAGGTTATGAATGTCAGCCCCACTCCCAGCCCTGGCAAGTTTACCTTACGGATGATGATTCCTTTTGTGGAGGATCTTTAATTAATAAAATATGGATTGTGTCTGCAGCTCACTCCAGTTTCTTTTTTTTCAACATGTTAAAGCTACCATCAAACTACCTTTACCCTAAAGAGTACCCTTTTTAGGAATCGATTAGCAACAGGTTGTTCTTGTTTACCATTTCTGAATGTGTACTAAACAATTTCATAATAAAAAAAGAGAAAGGCTACACATTGTGTATTATAGTAAAGATGAGAGTATGTTAGTCTACCAACCATTGGCATCCAGCTCTAATTTTGAATATTTTAGTTTTGAAACAAATTTACTTTAATGTACAGTATTTAAATATGCCCCTTTTCTGGCTTCAATAAATACTCACACATTTTTTTTATTATTCAGCATACTAATGCAGGATTTTTAATGTCTGTAATTGTTTGCCATAACCATTATGTATCTTAGACTAGGTAAAACCTATTTAAGACTGCCTAATATTCTGATTAACATTATATTAGGGCTGAGTAAAATATAAGTTTCTTTTTTCAAATAGACTCCAACTCGTCGTCCACCTGGGAAAGCACAACGTGTTCTCTTACGGGAGGTTCTCTCATATTGCGTAAGCTAGCTTACGCTACGGGAAAGATTAATCTTTTCTGAGATATTGAAGCCAAAAAATTATCCTTAATTTTGTATCAATTGTCAACGCAGTGCAGCAGCTACAGACCTTGAGCGGGCTAACTAGCGAGCTCATTGGTTGCTCTGCGGCAACTGTTGCAGCCTATAGACCAGGTGTGCCCAACCCTGCTCCTGGCGATCGACTGTCCTGCACAGTTCATCTCCAACCCTAATCAAACACACCTGAAGGTCTTCAATTAAGGTCTTAACAACCAATTAAGGTATTCAGGAGTACTTGAAAATTAAAGGCAGGTGTGTTTGATCAGGGTTAGAGATAAACTGTGCAGGACAGTCGATCGCCAGGAGCAGGGTTGGGCACACCTGCTATAGACGAACTCGTGTGAACTCGCGTCCAATGAGAGGCGCCCGCGCCGTCATTGCATCATAGCCCGCCAGAATGGGCGTGGCCAGAGTGTTCATAAGCGGAGTTCGCAGGATTTCCATTCACGACATATGTGTGGCAGCGGGCTGGGCTTCCCCCTCCACCTTTGTCAGTTTTTACAATCGGGAAGTGCCCGCTCTGCAGGCAAAACTACTAGCGGTTTAATACGCTACAGCTCCCCTGGTGAGCTGCACTGATGGGACACATTCCACACAGACCGGCACCGCCGCTCTGTCTTTCCCTTCCCACTATGTGCTTGTGTATTACACACACACACTGGCCCGCACTCTTGTCGGCCAAATATTATTCCCCCACTCAGAAGGGCTCCCCGGGGTCCCCACCCCCCCGGGGCTCATGCAGTGGATGCTTTGCGCGCACGGCGTTGACAATGGGTTCCCGTAGCGTAAGCTAGCTTACGCAATACGAGCGAACCTCTCATAAGAGAACGAATCGGTTACCTAACGTAACCTCGGTTCTCTCTAGATGAGGGAACGAGTATTGCGTAGCCGGCCGTGCTCGCGCCACGAGCGATTTTCGCTTCATTCAATGAAAACCAGGGATTCAGCCTGTGAACTCCGCTTATGAACACTCTGGCCACGCCCATTCTGGCGGGCTATGATGCAATGACGGCGCGGGCGCCTCTCATTGGACGCGAGTTCACACGAGTAACCGATTCGTTTTCCAGTTACTGAAAAGCACAGAGCAGCTGATCAATGCCGAGAAGATGATTCGTGATTTCAACTAATCGTCAGACTCTTAACAATGATATCATACTGATGAAGCTGAGAAAGCCTGCCATCTTCAACAAGTATGTGAAGCCAATCTGTCTGTCAACCCGCTGCTCTTCTGCAGGGGAGCAGTGCTTGGTTTCTGGATGGGGCAAAACTGGAGGTGAGATGGCTGAGTAATGAAAATCTTCTTACTTTTAATTAATGTATTAAACATGCATTTAGTCATTATACAAGTTTTAGCACTGTTCATATTCTTTTTCCAGATCACACTGCTTCTGTCCTGCAGTGTTTGAATTTGCCTGTGCTCTCAAGTGTGCAGTGTAGGGGAGCATATGGTGCAGAAATAACTAAAAACATGAAGGGAGGCAAAGACTCATGTGAGGTATATATGTTATTGACTTAGTCTTCCTCTTCATATGTGTTTTAAATTTTTATACAAATCACAATTTTGTCCTTTTCATTTTCCAATTTTCTACTCAGGGGGATTCTGGTGGTCCTGTAGTGTGCAAGGGGAAACTGAAAGGTGTTGTTTCCTGGGGTGACGGCTGTGCTGAACCAGTTTTTCCTGGGGTTTATGCTGAGGTGTGTCGCTACACTGACTGGATCAAATCCATCATAGCTAATAACTAGCTCTTTGTTCAGCCTGGTCGGTCCTTTACAAGTTAATTTTTCTAATTATTTGTAATTAAATTCAGTTTGAAACGTGTATGTGTTTCTCTCTTTTATTTTTATATGGACATTGTTTCTAAGCATTTTTTAATAGTTGCTCCCCACGCCTTACATTGTGCTGCTACAGCAGCATGACAAAATTAAGTACCCCATCATATAGGTCTGCATGCAATGTCAAATGGAAAACATTCAAAGCCTCAGAGTATCGACAACAAGGCCATCAGAAGATGTAATTTCAAAATTAATGAATCAATTAATTAATCAGTGGAACTTTCATAACCCAAAATATCAAAACAAAAGTCAAAAACATTTGTGAAAAATAAATTACAAATAAAAGCTGATTTAAGAATGAAAATGACCATTGTGCTTTATTGCTTTGTGAAATAAGAACAACAAGTCTCTAAATGATTATTTTATTCAGAATTATAAATATAATTTATAATAAATATATTGTTACATTATTCTTGCATTTCACCTGTGTCTCTCCAATAGCATCCAGCTGCAGCCCCGCAGACTCACTTCTGGCTAGACATCAGTGGCTGGACACCAGTGGATGGACAGCCTACGTCATTTCCGTTTTCTCCGTCATTTCCGTTTCGCCGCTAATTTCCGTTTTCACCTCTGGATAGACAGCATATTTATTTTATATTTTCACCTCTGGATAGACAGCATATTTATTTTATATTTTCACCTCTGGATAGACAGCATATTTATTTTATATTTTCACCAGTGGATAGACAGCATATTTATTTTATATTTTCACCTCTGGATAGA
>JAZAVI010002043.1:0-18984 GCA_036326025.1 Chrosomus eos | reverse complement strand
AGATTTTGAAAAGCAGCTGTGTGAGATTGCTCGGATGTTGTAAAAGATAGTTTATTTCATACATTTTTGATGTATGGCTTATGTAATGCTAAATTAAAAGCAAAACTAAGCAGGTCAAAATGCTAAAATAGCTTAATAAATTGTATACTCCAGGATTGGTCACTACAGTGTTTAATATATGAATATTACTGTTATTATTGTTGCATAACCTACATATTCCTTATATAGTTAAACATTTGGGGTCAGTAATTAAAAAAAAAATACTTTATTTTATTCAGCAAGGATCCATTAATTGATCAAATGTGACAGTAAAGACATTTATACTATTTCAAAAGATTTCTATTTCAAATAAATGCTGATCTTTTTAAATTTCTATTCATCAAAGTATCCTAAAAATTATTGATAGTAAGCTGTTTTCAACATTAATATTTATAAGAAATGTTTCTTGAGCACCAAATCTGCATATTGTCACATTCACATTCACCTCCTTCATCTGTATTCACTACACTTCCCAGCATTCCCAGTCATTATCACCTGCACCTGCACCTCATGATCACCGTCACCTGTGTCCCATCACCAGCATGGACTATATAACACTCACTCTCCCTGCAGTCACTGTCTGATCTCGTCTTTACATGACACACAGACTCTCCTATGCTCAACCAGAGACTTACCTGCTACTTACCTGCTACTTACCTGAGTTCTATTGGACTATCTTCATCACCGTATGCCGTCTTCAGTTCCCAGCCATCCTACTGCAACCCTTTCCAGTGACTATCCATCTGCATCTGAAAGAGAGACTCTTATTATCCAGTGGCTAAGTTCTCATCCAATTATCATCTGTTTGAATACTCACCATAACTCCGTCTGCTTCTGCTGTTCTGTAAATAAACACTGATTCACTTACCACCTGTCTGACTCCTGTATCATCCGTGACAGAAGATCAGACCGCCCTAAGATGGACGATGGGGTTAGAATTATCGTCCTGGCTCAGGAGAGCCAAAGTTTGTATTCATTTGTTGCAGGCTTTGTCCGCCTCGCACTCGTCAGTAATGAGGATGACGAGCGGTTAAGTACTTTATTCCGGCTCGGGGCCACCTTTCACCACCGGATCGACCTTCCAGACACCACTGGACTCAGCTGGAGGGAGACCGTGATCCGGTGTCTGGAGAGTGTCGGTTCCCGAGCTGGAACACAACCGACCAGCACCAAGCCCACTTCGCCGCTGGTCCCGTCCAGCCCAGTTGAACCTTCGCCGCTGGTCCCGTCCAGCCCAGTTGAACCTTCGCCGCTGGTCCCATCCAGCACAGAGCCCCCACCGCTGGCCTCTGCCAGCACTGATTTAATAGACTTTTTCACAGAGCCAGAGCCAGTTGACCCAGCGCCAGAGCCAGAGCCCGTTGACCCAGCGCCAGAGCCAGAGCCCGTTGACCCAGCGCCAGAGCCCGTTGACCCAGCGCCAGAGCCAGAGCCCGTTGACCCAGCGCCAGAGCCAGAGCCCGTTGACCCAGCGCCAGAGCCAGAGCCCGTTGACCCAGCGCCAGAGCCAGAGCCCGTTGACCCAGCGCCAGAGCCAGAGCCCGTTGACCCAGCGCCAGAGCCAGAGCCCGTTGAGCCAGAGCCCGTTGACCCAGCGCCAGAGCCAGAGCCCGTTGACCCAGCGCCAGAGCCTGAGCCCGTTGACCCAGCGCCAGAGCCTGAGCCCGTTGCCTGCCCAGCCAGAGACCGCCGTCCAGCCAGAGACCGCCGTCCAGCCAGAGACCGCCGTCCAGCCAGAGACCGCCGTCCAGCCAGAGACCGCCGTCCAGCCAGAGACCGCCGTCCAGCCAGAGACCGCCGTCCAGCCAGAAACTGTATTCCCACCCTGCCTCCCTCTCCCACCTCCACTATTGATGTCTTCATGCTCTACTGTTTCGTCTCTACTGAGCCCTGTCGACCCTGCTGCCCATCCACAGCTAAACCCCAGTATTGCTGTGGAGCCGCCTCTGGGTCTCCAAGCCTCAGCATCGCCCTGGTCAGTGGATCCCCTGTCCTTGCCTCAATCCCCTGAACCTCTGACTCCACCTTGGTCCTCCGACCCTACAGCTTCTCTTCGGCTCATTGTGCCCTCATCTCCGCCGGGTCTTGTCAGCCCTATAGCTCCACCAGGCTCACTCCTCCTTCCTTCTTCGCATTGGTCAGCCGTCACCCTGGTTCCACCTCGGGACTCCGTGCTGCCGGCTGTGCCTCTGCCCTGCATCCCTTCTGCTCCACCGGGCTCCATCTTCCCTCCTGCTCCTCAGTCGTCCTCCCTCGCACTGGTTACGCCACGGGCTTCCAGAGCCCCTTCTCCGTTTCGGTCCCATGAGCCTGCAGATCTGCCTTGGCCCTCCAGACCTGTGGTGTCACCTCGGCTCTGGGTCCATCCGGCTCAGTTGGGGATCTCTGGAACTTCTACAGGGTCTTCACCGCCATGGCCACCCGAAGGGGTCTCACCGCCATGGCCACCCGAAGGGGTCTCACCGCCATGGCCACCCGAAGGGGGCTCACCGCCATGGCCACCCGAAGGGGGCTCACCGCCATGGACGCCCGAGGGTCCCACAGCTCCGCCCTGGACGCCCGAGGGTCCCACAGCTTCGCCATGGACACGCCCACAGCCTGCTCCGACCTGGCCACGCCCACAGCCGGCTCCGCCCTGGCCACGTCCTCTCTCATCTGCTCCGCCTTGGCTCCTCTGCAGCGCGAGGTCGCGCTTTCCGGAGGGGGGGTGTAATGTCACATTCACATTCACCTCCTTCATCTGTATTCACTACACTTCCCAGCATTCCCAGTCATTATCACCTGCACCTGCACCTCATGATCACCGTCACCTGTGTCCCATCACCAGCATGGACTATATAACACTCACTCTCCCTGCAGTCACTGTCTGATCTCGTCGTTACATGACACACAGACTCTCCTATGCTCAACCAGAGACTTACCTGCTACTTACCTGAGTTCTATTGGACTATCTTCATCACCGTATGCCGTCTTCAGTTCCCAGCCATCCTACTGCAACCCTTTCCAGTGACTGTCCATCTGCATCTGAAAGAGAGACTCTTATTATCCAGTGGCTAAGTTCTCATCCAATTATCATCTGTTTGAATACTCACCATAACTCCGTCTGCTTCTGCTGTTCTGTAAATAAACACTGATTCACTTACCACCTGTCTGACTCCTGTATCATCCGTGACACATATATTGATTCCTAAATGACATTCCAAAATATATTAAAAAAAAATTTTATGCAAAAGAAAATCCACAATATTAACGTTTTACCGGAAATATAAATACAATTTTTTTTTTCTTCAAATAATGTGCTACACAACTGCATAACTTTAATGGCAAAGGTGTAAATTCTATATAGTACAAACAGGGCTACCATAATATGTGAGAAATATGTACATGTTTGTATTTTTGAGAGAATATTGTTTATGCATGTTTATTGAAAAAAACTAAAAATTAAAGTTTCTGAAATAAGGCCACAAAACACATACTAAATATGTGTCCACAAGTGACTAATGGAAGTTGTCGCCTAGAGTTTTTGCTTCAAAATGATCTGAAAATCATCCTGCCTAATCATTCACATAACACAATAGATTGATTCAAATTGTGTAAAACATTTTTTTTGTTTGTCAAGGCAATAAGGGCGTCAACGGCCAAACCCCCTTGTGAATAATTAGTTGGTTCACACCTGAGAAGACAAAGACCTGCATAGTCATAGTAATGAGCCTTGCATTCAGGTGTCA
Source organism: Chrosomus eos (assembly GCA_036326025.1). Classification (NCBI taxonomy): domain Eukaryota; kingdom Metazoa; phylum Chordata; class Actinopteri; order Cypriniformes; family Leuciscidae; genus Chrosomus; species Chrosomus eos. The sequence continues at coordinate 15,217 of JAZAVI010002043.1, read as the reverse complement.
CACGAAAGAATGCAAAGACAATATAAATATACACACACACACACACACACACACACACACACACACACTATGTATATATATATATATGAAAGTCAAAAGCACATTTTTAGTCATACCTGGAAACAAATCCTGTTCAAATATTCAATTCAATTCAATTCAATTCAATTCAAGTTTATTTGTATAGCGCTTTTCACAATACACATTGTCTCAAAACAGCTTTACAGAAAGTGCAATTCAGAAATGTACAAAGAAAAATACAGTTAGTTAATCATGTATAAATTTAGGCATAACATATCGCCGGTGTTTAGTCGTCTCTTCACAGGCGTCGAGTCGTCTCTCCACAGGCGTTTAGTCGTCTCATCACAGGTGTTGGGGCATCTGAAGTCTCCATGAGAGGCTGGATACAAACTGGAGCTGACGAACGCTATTTACCTCGGGACTAGCGTCCCGAGATAACAGCAGAAAGACAGATGGGAAATAATTAGCATAGCTGATGTTCATAATATTAATGCATTCGAACTGATTCAGAAGTAGTATAAAAGGTAAGCATTAAGTGAATGCTTGGTTAAAGAGATGCGTCTTTAATCTAGTTTTAAACTGGGACAGCGAGTCTGAGTTTCGAACAATATCAGGAAGGCTATTCCAGAGTTTAGGAGATAAATGTGAGAACGCCCTCCCTCCTTTAGTAGACTTAGATATCCTAGGAACGACCAGAAGCCTCGAATTTTGTGATCTTAAAGAGCGCGATGGATTGTAGGGCGATAGAAGGTCTGTTAAATACACAGGAGCTAAACCATTTAGAGCTTTATAAGTCAATAGTAATACTTTGTAATTGATACGGAACTTAATAGGTAACCAGTGTAGAGATGATAAAATTGGTGTTATATGATCATATTTTCTTGATCTAGTAAGAACTCTAGCGGCTGCATTTTGGACTAACTGTAGCTTGTTTATTGAGGATGCAGGACAACCAGCTAATAAAGCATTACAGTAATCTAGTCTCGAGGTCATGAATGCATGAACTAACTTTTCTGCATCTGAAACAGATAGCATGTTACGTAGCTTAGCAATGTTTCTAAGGTGGAAAAAGGCTGTTCTTGTAACATATGAAATATGATTTTCAAAGTCAAGTTGCGGTCTAGCATAACACCCAGGTCTTTTACTGTAGTGGATAAAGTAACAGGACATCCTTCTAAATTAAAGTTGTATTGTAAGGGATTTTGTGGGTAGTTTTTTAGACCAATAAGTAATACCTCCGTTTTATCTGAATTTAATAGCAGGAAATTACACGTCATCCAGCATTTTATATCTTTTAGACACTCTGTCAAGTTAGATAAGTTAGTGTTTTCATCTGGTCGTGATGAGATATATAATTGAGTGTCATCAGCATAACAGTGACAATTAATTCCATGTTTTCTTATAATATTACCAAGTGGCAGCATATATATTGAGAATAGCAGAGGGCCTAGGACAGATCCTTGCGGCACTCCATAGTCTACTGATGATATCTTTGATTTTTCCTCATTTAAACAGACGAAATGGTAACGGTCTGATAAGTACGATCTAAACCAGCTTAATGCCTGTCCCTGAACACCAGTGTAGTTTTGTAGTCGATCTAAGAGTATTTTATGATCTATAGTGTCGAACGCAGCACTAAGATCAAGTAGAACTAGTATTGAGATACAGCCTTGGTCAGAGGCTAAGAGTAAATCATTTGTAATTTTAACTAGCGCAGTTTCTGTGCTATGATGCGGTCTGAATCCCCACTGAAATTTTTCATAGATATCATTTTCTTGCAAGAAAGAGCACAATTGAGCGGACACAATTTTTTCTAGTATTTTAGACATAAATGGAAGATTTGAGATGGGTCTGTAATTTGCTAGGTTATTTGGATCTAATTGCGGTTTCTTAATGAGAGGTTTTATTACTGCCAGCTTGAATATTTTTGGAACGTGACCTAAAAATAAAGACGAGTTAATAATACAGGTAATACAGGTACTACAGGTAACACTTCTTTAAGTAGTTTAGTGGGTATTGGATCTAATAAACATGTTGTTGGTTTAGATGCAATGATAAGTTTATTTAGTTCTTCCTGTCCTATAGTTGTAAAGCGGTGTAGTTGTTCTAGAGGGGCCATAATTGAGGCAGAGTCATAAGACACCATAGAGGATTGTACATTTACAATAGTGTTTCGGATGCTTTCTATTTTCTCATTGAAGTAATTCATAAAATCATTACTACTATATTGTAACGGAATATTTTGCTCTGGAGATGTCTGATTATTTGTTAGTCTAGCCACGGTGTTAAATAAAAACCTTGGATTATTTTGGTTATGTTCTATTAGTTTGCGGATATGCTCAGCCCTGGCTGATTTTAGAGCCCTTTTATAACGTGACATACTGTCTTTCCACGCGATTCTGAAGACCTCTAAATTAGTTTGTTTCCATTTACGCTCTAAGTTACGAGTTTCTCTCTTGATAGCATGCGTTGCACTGTTGTACCATGGTGTTTTAGTTTTCTCTCTAACCTTTTTTAATCTAATTGGTGCAACAATATCTAGTGTACTAGAGAAAATGTTGCTCATACTGCTAGTCATTTCCTCTAGTTCATCTGTTTGTTTGGGTTTACTGAGCAGCTGAGATAGATCAGGTAAGCTATTTGAGAATCTATCTATAGTGGTTGGAAGGATTGATCTGCCTGGTCTATAACGTGGTGCAACATGACACATTTCAGCAGTGCGTATTATGCATGTTACCATGTAATGATCAGTGAGATCATCACTTTGCGGTATAATATCTATATCGGTTGGATTGGTTCCATATGATATAATTAAATCTAGTGTATGATTTAGACGATGAGTGGGACCACTGACGTTTTGCTTCACCCCAAAAGAGTTTAATAGATCTGTAAACGCAGCCCCTAACGCATCATTTGTATTATCTACGTGTATGTTAAAGTCGCCAATAATTATTGCTTTATCGACATTGACCAATAGGTCTGAGAGAAAGTCTGCAAAATCTTTTAGGAAATCAGCATATGGCCCTGGAGGTCTATATACGGTAGCCAATGCTAGAGATAATAAGGATTTCTTTCTTACATCTAAGAGCGTAACATTTAGCACAAGTACTTCAAACGAATTAAACCTATGACAAGTTTTCTGAGTAACATTAAGAATATCTCTATAGATTGTTGCAACACCGCCGCCACGACCGATCAGACAGGGCTCATGCTTATAACAGTATCCTGGTGGAGTAGACTCATTTAGACCGAAATAATCATTTGGTTTAAGCCAGGTTTCAGTAAGGCACAGAACATCGAAATTATTATCTGTGACCATTTCATTTACAATAACCGCCTTAGGTGTGAGCGATCTAATGTTTAGAAGACCTAGCTTTAGAAATTGTTTTTGTTCACTGATATTTAGATTTTCTGGTTTAATTACAATAATATTCTTGCTAGATCTTACAGTAGATTTGTTGTTTGGCTTCACTGAGCGAGGAATAGACACAGTTTCTATATAATGTTCTACATTGGTACTTATATCAATTAAGTTGGGACAGCAAAGACTATGATTTGTACTTTGACTTACTAGTCAGATGGTGTGTAGCGTCTTGGAGATGTTGTCGGAGAGAACAGCCGCTCCGACTCTGCTGGGGTGCAGACCATCAGGACGGAAGAGCCTAGGTCGCTCCCAAAACAGATTCCAATTATTTACAAAGAGCAGTTTCTGTTCATTACACCATGACATTAACCATTCATTTAAAGCAAATAATCTACTGAACCTTTCTTGTCCAAGTCGGTAAGTGGGAAGCGGTCCAGACACGACGATCGTTGCTCTAGGCGATGTGCTGCGTACCGTCTCGATCAGGCTCCTGTAGTCCTTCTTCAGAACCTCCGTCTGCCGCAGCCTGATGTCATTCGTCCCCGCGTGCAGCACGACAGCTCCGACGCGCTCGTCACCGTTCAGGATCTCGGGAACCTGTGCAGCGACATCAAGAACACGAGCACCAGGAAAGCAGTGAGTGCGCACCTTACCTTTACCCGAGGTAGCACGGACATGGCGGACCATGGAAGTGCCGATGATCACGGCGTCGTCGCGTTCCGACTCGCGAAGAGGGGAGAAGCGGTTCCGGGTGGAGATCTCGAAGACCGGGAGGGGCGGAGAGGTTCTTGCTCTGGTCCTGGCTCGTGTCGTGACCCAGGGTGCAGGAGTGATTGAAGGCAGAGATGATCGCGTCCTCCTGGGCAGAGAAACGCACGGAGTAGACGAAGTCGGAGTCAAAGTCACAAAGTTACTAACCACTGACTTGTGAGCATCGGCGTGTGATGTTTCAAGCGCTGATCGCCGATCTCGCAGCTCGGCTTGCTTCTCCAGCAGAACACGAATCTGCTTCTCCACCGACTCCAGCTCCAATCGTACCGAAATCAGCTCGAATGTGTCCTCACCTGCACTCAGAGGTAACGTTAGACACACATCCGATATGTTCGCCATTATAACAGATGAACAGTAAATTAGTAGTAACAGTAAACAGTAAAGCAATCCGATTGTTTTTTTATAAGGAATAGTATCGAGGATAAGTTCACATGGTATAAAAATAGAAAGTGCCTGTTTACAATTGAGTGGTAAAGAAAATCAAGGATTAATGAATCAATTCGACGGAGCTCCAAACACAAACACAGACCGCACGCGCATGTGCTTATGCCCCCAAATATGTTATATGGGCCATTCTACAGAATTGGTTCAAAGTTAGAGTTGGAAACATCTTGAAAAGAAAACTGTCTTTTTCCATAAATTCGATCATATATATTTCAAAGTTAAGGATTCATTATTTTGATATTGCTTGCATTGGAACAAACACTATAACATCTTTGTCATGAATTTCAGGAACGAACCCAATCGCAGACAGTATGCACAAACACAGAGTTTATTGAGGTACAAAACAGAAAACAAAACCCACGAGGGGGCAAAACAAGACTAGAGGCAACGAGCAAGACTAAGACTAGATAAATAAAGACTTGACATAAGACTAGACAGATAGAAAACAAACAGCTACACAAACTTACAAATTCTCTTACAAGATACAGACAAAGTACTCACAGAGAGTAACACGCAGTTTTGACAATGAACCGACACAGGACAGCAAACACAAGGGAATGATATAGGGGAACACTAATGACAAGGACAGGTGAAACTGACTAGACAATAATGACAAGACGAGGATAACAAGGGGGTGGGGTAACATAACGAGACAACACAAGCACATGGCCCAAACAATTGGCCATGCGCTTGTACACAAAACATGATTCTGTCATGATCCTGCCTCACGACCAGGGAAAAATCAAGAACACTTAGGCAGAATCATGACAGAACCCCCACCTTAAGGAGCGGCTACCAGACGCTCCTCAAGGGGACATTAAACACGGGACATGACAGACTGTGACATCGACACAAACCAACAAAACATGACAAATAACAGTAACGGCAAACACGAAAAGACAACAACAGGATTAGGATGAAACATTAAAAACAACAAACAAGGAAGAGGTGGTGGAGGAAACACAGAGTTCATGGGGGGTGGTCCAGGGTGGATGGGTGTGCTAGGGGTCTTAGGTCCACGGGATGAGGGCTTGGGATGAGGATTCCGGGCGGACTTGGGTGGGGGCACACGAGGAGAAGCCATAGGGGAACCAGACTGAGACAGGGTGACACGTGGAGAAGCGCTGGGCAACAATGTGGCTGGTCGCGGAGCCACCACAAAGGGATCAGTGTACCCTGTAGCAGAAACAGAGCCAGCGCTCTTTCCCTCAGACTCCGATGAAGCGTTCATATCGAACTCGGAAGCGCTGTCTGCAGCGGGCTCTGTGACGACTGCAGCGGGCTCTGTGACGACTGCAGCGGGCTCTGTGACGACTGCAGCGGGCTCTGTGACGACTGCAGCGGGCTCTGTGACGACTGCAGCGGGCTCTGTGACGACTGCAGCGGGCTCTGTGACGACTGCAGCGGGCTCTGTGACGACTGCAGCGGGCTCTGTGACGACTGCAGCGGGCTCTGTGACGACTGCAGCGGGCTCTGTGACGACTGCAGCGGGCTCTGTGACGACTGCAGCGGGCTCTGTGACGACTGCAGCGGGCTCTGTGACGACTGCAGCGGGCTCTGTGACGACTGCAGCGGGCTCTGTGACGACTGCAGCGGGCTCTGTGACAGCCTTCTTCCTCCTCCTCTTTCTCCTTGGCCGTGGAGCAGAGGCCATGGCCAGACCTGCGGCCGGTTGGGGAAGCACAGCAGGGACCATGACCGGCGAAGGAAGGACAAACTCGGGCAGCGTAGACTCCGGTGAGGACGACTCCGACGGAGAATCCCACGAAGTCCGTCTCCCTCGTTTGCCACGAAGATCAACGGGTGTCTCAGGAGCCAGGGTGGAACTGGCCTGGTCCCCAAGCGTCACGACACCCATCATTAGACCCTCAGAAATCACTGGAAGCATGGCAGACGAAAACCTTGAGGAACTCATTGACTCTCTCCGAGACAAGCAATCCACCACTGCTCGAAATGGGCGAAGAGTAAGCGACTCCCGTTCAGACAGAGGAGGTGGAGAGTTGAGACCGGCGATGAAGTAGCGAGAGACCAGGACCTCAGGCAGGAAGAATCTCTTCTCTTCTATGACTTGTGCATACCTCTTCAGGGACAACTCACCCTGGGGAGGGAATGGAAGTCTTCCAGCTCTACTATCAGCGATGGTCGACTGCCACCATAGTTCTTGGTCAGTAGGTTGTGGTCTTGCGGGGGAAGACATACAGTCTGCTGGGTCCTTCTTTGGTCGGTTCATTCTGTCATGAATTTCAGGAACGAACCCAATCACAGACAGTATGCACAAACACAGAGTTTATTGAGGTACAAAACAGAAAACAAAACCCACGAGGGGGCAAAACAAGACTAGAGGCAACGAGCAAGACTAAGACTAGATAAATAAAGACTTGACATAAGACTAGACAGATAGAAAACAAACAGCTACACAAACTTACAAATTCTCTTACAAGATACAGACAAAGTACTCACAGAGAGTAACACGCAGTTTTGACAATGAACCGACACAGGACAGCAAACACAAGGGAATGATATAGGGGAACACTAATGACAAGGACAGGTGAAACTGACTAGACAATAATGACAAGACGAGGATAACAAGGGGGTGGGGTAACATAACGAGACAACACAAGCACATGGCCCAAACAATTGGCCATGCGCTTGTACACAAAACATGATTCTGTCATGATCCTGCCTCACGACCAGGGAAAAATCAAGAACACTTAGGCAGAATCATGACAATCTTAGTTGATTAGTTTATTGACAAGACATACTATATATTTAACATATGAGCAGAAACTGCTAACGAAAGCTTATTTGATGTCTAAAGTAAAAACTTTATAATATATCCAAAACTAGTCAACGAAATGTTGTCATTTATTTAGTCGTTCATTCACACACACACGCACACGCACACGCACACACACACACACACACACACACACACACACACACACACACACACACACACACACACACACACACACACACACACACACACACACACACACACACACACACACACACACAATCTTTGTGGGGACTCTCCATAGGCGTAATGGTTTTTATACTGTACAAACTATATATTCTGTCCCCTTTACACTGCCCCATCCCTAAACCTACCCATCACAGGAGACATTCTGCATTTTTACATTTTTTAAAAAACATTGTTTTTATGTTTTTTAAGCCATTTGATTTATGAGGACTTTTGAAATGTCCTCATAAACCACCCATAAGTTGTAATACCAGTGTAATACACATGTCATTATACAAATTTGTGTCCTCATAAATCACATAAACCAACTCACACACACACACACACACACACACACACACACACACACACACACACACACACACACACACACACACACACACACACACACACACACACACACACACACACACACACACACCGGGACAGCTTGTTTGTGAATGCACAATTCACACTGAATCAATCAAATTTGTTGCACAAAATTATCTACTGTTTTTCTAATTATTTTCACACTTGAAGGCTGGAAAATCACATTTATTCTTGATTTTTTTTGTTACATTTCACTTAATCTCTCTGACTCTTTTGTGAGCTTCTCTCTCAAACAGAACTCATTGTTGTCTAGATTATAAGCAAAGTTTACAGAATTTATTCTGTCTGTGATTTCACTGCTCAGATTCATTTAATGTGTTTCCAATTGCAGTAGCCTTATTATTTTGTAATGGCCTCTTTTCTCGCCTACTCTGGTAGCTCGTCCTAGTTAATGCTCTATGTTCGGGCCCAGTTTTTTTTTTCAGTCCCCTGGCACACTTTTTGAGTGTATTGCAAACATCAAATGGAGTTTCCCAAGGTCAGCCCTCTGGGGCTTTGATTCTTGTAAAGATGAGTCTGTCCGTTTGCGCAGGCAGATGTCTTCTGCAAAATTCAGGCCATCTCTGAATTCTCAGTAGATTGACAAAACACACATTTTGAATAGAATCCAAGATTGGGAAAACAATGTGTCGGCCCCATGAGACTCAGAGCGAAAGACATTAAAAGTGCGGCAGTATTGAGCTGTCTCTGAAACGCTTCCATGACCTTCAAGAATGCCATTTAGAAAGGCTCCAGTTTTGCTATAGCATGTCTCATGTTCTTTAGTTCACATTAAAACAAGCTTGATGAATGCACCGTCCCCCCTGGCCAGACACTTTTAAGGCACATTTCTCAACTTGTGTTGTTCCCATTTTATCTTACACCAAGTACTTTTGATACTTGATATATTTTGTTTTATTTTATTTAGATGAATCTGGAATAAATAGAAACGTTTTAGAATATGGTATCCATTTAATGAAAGTTCTGTCATTATTATTTATTATCATTGTGAGTATTTTCTTATTTATTAACTCCACAAGGATTTAAAATCCTTAAAGTAATAAACAAACAAAATACTTTGATTTAAAACAAAACATATATATTCAAATCAGAGAAAATGGTACAATATTGTGTGCTTAAAGGGATAGTTCACCCAAAACTGACAATTCTGCCATTATTTTGTTGTTTCAAAACTTTATGACTTTCTTTCAAAAGATATATATTTTTAAAAAATATACAGTCTCTGTGTCCTCTGGACCCCATTTGCATACACTGCAGAAATGAAAACATTTGAAATAATGTCAAAATGGAATTTATGAGTGAACTGTGTGTTGTACATCTTTTTGTAAACTGCCTCTTAAAGGGGAACTCGGCAACTCTAGCCATTTCTTCGCTGATTTTCACTTTTGTTGTCACATATTTTCTCAACGAGCTCCCCCTACAGCTCTGGGGCGTATATTTCACAACACTGTCGTAAAAAAAACTCACTTGCGGCACCCTTCTCCTCCTTTCTACCACTGCTTATGTGCATTTGTTAATATCTGAGCCGGCCAACTTTATTGTGTGGCTATGTCTATCGAGGTGGGTAATGCATCATACGCAGTATGTGTTAACTGTCGTGTGTGTTAATGTCGAATTACTGTAAAGCAGTTTTTGTTTCTCGCTCATTCTCGCTTCTCACAACACTTCCTATTTCCAACTTACCGGGACGTTAGTCCCCATGTTGCAAGGTTGGTTTTCCGCCTGGGAATGCTGGGGGGAGTGGGGAAAGTCACCATTCTCACTAGAACAGGTTATTTAACCATCCTAATGATTTCTAAACAGTTTTATTAAGTTGAAATAGTTGCCAAGTTCCCCTTTAACAACTTGTGTGCTCATGCTATAACGGTTGTTGTTAAAAATAAATTTCACTATGGAAAAAATCAATGGGATTTTTACTTCTGAGCCAGACTGTTGTGCTCCATTGACATTTTATATCAACAGTTCAAGCCTGGAAGTTTTTAAACATGGCCACTTAAATGATACTAGAAAGATAAAATGACATGCCTTATTCAGTTGAGACTACAGAAATAGCATGAAATGTGAGGAAAATATTGATTTGGATTGTTAACTGCAGAAAGCCTGATGATGGCTCATCAGAACCTTGCTGGAACACCTCATTGAGACAGAAAGGTAATCAATGTCTCTTTGTGGCAAATAAGCCTTGATTGTTTGTTCTCTTGGTCCCTTTCCTTCCTTGACAAAATGCTGGTTCCCAAACACTAGCGGTCCAGGCTATTACTCAAAGCGTAGTTTATCAATGCGCCTGTCATATCTGCTCTGCTCGATAAGATCACTCTGGGCTCATGGAAGAGAACTCTAGTATTTTGTACAGTTGAATGTTTGATGGCCTTTTTGTAGACGTCTGCTGCTGACTTCATTAAGCAGGACAGTAAACCTGTCCACTGAGTCCCTACGTCAAACTTAAATTAGCCAATATTGGATGTTGTAAAATCATACATAGGAAAGTGTTTCGCTTTCAGAGTCATTACTAGTTTCATTCGTGCTTTTGATGAAGAAATATTTTGGAAAAAGAATGATGAGAACATTGATAATTAAGGAAAAAAAGGAGAGCCAGGGAGGAACAGTACCATGGTGGAGCTGGCTGGACAGGTGACCAGGGTGGAGCAGGCTGGGCTGAAGACCACCTCAGTGGTGCAGAAAGGACTGAAGATACCCACGGTGGAGCAGAGGGAACTGAAGAACATTTCACGGGGCTCCAGACTAACTTTTCCACTGGTCGCACTGGTGCTACCAACTTTCTCAGTTGGTCGCACCAGCATACGATTTGGTCGCACCTTTTTTTTTTTTTTTTTTTGCAACATGCCATGGGATTAATCAATGCATGCTTATGAATAGTGGTTTTAATGAACCAAGGCTAGCAAAGGCTTTCTGGGTTGCAGAATAAATACCTGTAATATATTATATAAAAACTAGGGGTGTAACGATACCCTCATGTCATGATTCGATACATATCACGATACGATATTATTGCGATACTCCAAGACATATGATAAAAGGTTATCAAAAAATGTACTGTTGATTAAAATGTTACATTGATATTACATTGTGGGTTTAAATGAATAGGCTTGGACTCTGTGCTTTTAACCCAAGGACAATAGAGACACCAGAATAAAAATATTCATGAATCTGAAGCTGAAAATACATAATTATTTTAGACAAATATTCTGGCACTTTTTCACTGACTAGATATATTTAAAATAATATTGGACACTTTTTACTGGTCAGGTAACATAAGACATTGGTATTATCAGGACAAATATTCCCCCATTGCATTATTGTAATGTAGTACTGACACTAAAACTCTGAAAACTTGAATTTTTTTCTCACACAGTAATTTTTTTGGGGCGGGGGAACTATCCACGATAACGTTGCATTTTTGTATTGTGATATATTGTTACACCCCTAATAAAAGCACAAATTTAATGATTTTCATGGATTTTGGACAGTAATTTTATTCTGTAATTTTAAGCATTGTACATTTGAATTATATACAATCTATTTATTTACATCTGAATCATATTCTATCTGTCTGTCTATTATCATCTTTCTATCAGCATCATCTTTCTATCTTTTAAAAATCATTAAACATTCAAATGTATGCATTTTATTTTAAAAATATAGAGTATTATAATATGCTGATACAGATTTTTCGTTATCAAAGTTTATAGTTGAATCAGAAATCTCACACTCGTCCTTACCTTTTGGATTTTATAATCTTTTCTTTTCCTCTGTCGAGCGATTACTCTCATCTAACCGCTGAAAAGACATAGGAATGGGCACGGTGTTTCGTGAGACCTTTTCATTTTTTAAATGCCTTTAATTCGTGAATTCGTAATTGGCGCGTTTCACCATCAGTGTGCAATGCGCGTGACATCTACGTTCGTCAATAAATAAACCGCACGTGTCTTGCGGAAGAACATTGTAGCCGGAACTACTTCTCTCCGTTAATGTCTATGGCGAGTCACGCAGGCACTGGGCAACTCCGCAACCGAGCCGAGCCCGGGATAAAATAGTCAGAATATAAACACTTATTATAGGCGTACCGTAGTGATTCAGGATAAGTCAAAAACACGGTTTTGAAAATGGATTCATGATGTATTGTAATGTATTGTATCAATCATGATGATTGAACATAAGTTACGTTACGGACTGCAGCAGCTGCTGATACAACGGCGTTCTGTTGCGCGAGCGTCCACTCGCATTAATGCGACCACATACATTTTTAACTCGCACATTCTCAAAAAATGGTCGCATATGCGACCAATTTGGTCGCAGTCTGGAACCCTGTTTCAGCGGAGCAGACAGGACTGAAGATACCCATGGTGGAGCAGAAGAACACCACCACAGATCAGTCAAAACTGTAACAAAAGGCATTGAGAAGTTAGGGTTGGCCTGTGTTGCCATCACAGAGGGTCTATTGAAGATCTCTGTCATCATGGCAGTGCAAACAGGAAGTTCCTTGAAGACCTAATTGGTCGTATTGGGGCAGACAGGGAGCTCAAAGACAGATAGCGAAGCTGAAAGTTAAAATAAGGCCTCATTGGTCATAGCAGGACATACAGAGAACCCAGGAATGACATCGGCAGTCGTAACAGAACAGGCAGGGAATTCATGAGCAGACGCCACCGTCTCAAAATTAACTTGAGAGCAGTGTCCAGCCCAAACACACATTATGGTCATTGCCATAATGGGGAGTACCGAAGACAAGGGAACAACCTCAAACTGGACGGACAGCGCAGGCACCGGCAGGCTTGGAGCACTGAGGCCAGTGTGGGCTATACTGCCCATAAGTGCAGAAACTACACATTTGGTCAAAAATGAGTTAAGACTTTTAATGGGCTTTATGACATGTGTTCTGTCTTGTGAAAAAATATCTGGGTTAAATTATGTCCCGTTTCGGAGATGCATTACCACTAATCTACCCATAACATGTTTGACTGGCTGGTATAAAAAAACTTTAAAGGCCTTTTTCTTAGTTTATTTGTTTGCGTAGTTACTGCACTTTGCCTTTGTAGGGCAGTATACAGTAGATGCCGCTGGTCTAATGATGCTGGCTGCACACCGACGCAAGCGGTGTAAAAAGAATACATATTATACTGCCCTACAAAGCAAAAAGGCAGTAACTGCATTTTTGGTCAAAAATGAGTTATTATCATTTTCATGACATTCAAGGCATCCTTTGTTATGTGACAAAATATCTGATCTCAAATGTGTGTCGTTTTGGAGAAAAATGGTAGTCGTTTGTACAGTAACTGCAAAAAGCCCTAGTGAAACAAAGCAAGAGTACAGTAACATCCATTACTGTATTCTTGTTATGTTTTACCTAACAAAAAATCACCGTGTTGCTGCGCAGTGTAGTTACTGTTGCCATAGTGAACACACAGCTGATTTCGCGGCATCCTCACGGGACGGTTTTAACATTTGCGATTTCACCCTTCTAACTTCACACAAATTTTGTTTGAAATGCAGTGTGTTCCCTAATTGTTCCCCTACCAAACTAGATCCGCTCTTAAAGTCACTTTTTGAGCATTTAACCGCTTCATTTGAGAAAAACTATTGTCATGTCATAAACACAGAAACTCAAAGGTCTTCACGGCAACCCGTCAAAATAAAAGTTCGGTTTAACTTGACAGAAATATATTACTGTTGTACAGTAGAATTTAGAAACGTCTCAATGTAATAAAACTTCTTACACTAATACAAATAAATTAAGATTAAAACTTAATTTTTAAAGGAATAATCACAATTTGTCTTCAATGTTTTAATTTTAACAGTAAAGCTCATTGTGCAGCATGTTGTTTGACCAAAAATGTTTGTTTAATTTCATATGATTAAAATAAATGTAATAATATATTAGAATTTTGTATAGTATAAAATTGTATAAGTTTAATAATAGTTTACAATAAAAGTTTCATGATTTCCATTAATTAGACATGATTTTTGATTACTAAAAATGTACACCACGTAGCCTATCCGTAACACGCCCGCTCCACAACACTATTTCGCAACACAAAAATGTTGTCCAAATGGTTCCAATTATTTCAAATGATCTATCTATCTAAAACAGTCTATCTAACACACCCAGAGCAAGTTTTGGCAAAATAGTTTTTGGAGAATCTGTAGTTACTGCCTTTTTCCTTGGTATGGTGCCACATTTTTGTTAAGTAATACAAAGCAAGAATACAGTAACTGCAAAATAGGCGTAAAATATCAAATTAAATATGAGGATTGATATGTACAAAGAATAAGCTAATATAAAGTAACAAAACAGCCACATGTCCAATAATCTACCTACAACTACTTAGACTGGATGACAGGATAACTTTAAAGTCATTTTTCTCTGTTCTTCACTCTGCGTAGTTACTGCCTTTTTGGCTTTGCAGGGCAGTATACAGACACTTAATATTGAATGTTATTAGATGATTAGTTAATTGCATCTAATAGATTATAATTTTAATAAAACATTTGCAATTGGGTTTTTGTTGCATTTTACAGCGTTTTTACCAGCAGACATCATAAGTGTGTGGTGTTTCGAATGCTTCGAAACAGTGCATTGTTTGCAAAGCAATGGGTGAAATTGATTGAAAGCTTTGTTTTTCCCATTAGGGGAGAGCGGGGCACAACCTAACACATTTTGGTTTTGACTCAATTATTAAAAAAATAATTAAGTTAGATTCATCTTTCTTCTTACACAAGCAACATACACATCTCTGCTACAAATGAACACCTAAAGTTTTTTTCTAGGACCTACCATTTTCGTACAGTTGCACTGAAAGTGACAGAAGTGCAAATGTTACAACTTACCCCATATGCGGGGTTAATTGTAACAGACAGAGGGGTTAGTTGTAACACTTGTGTGTAACACACATCATTCAGTACTATTTTATCTGTATAGTTTGATATTGTTTGTGCATCTGTATAGATATCCATACACCCATCCCTCATCATTCTATTATGGATCAATATCATGGATAGAGATATAGGAAAGGGCTGCACAGTTTTGCAATAAATAAAATCATCAAATATTGTAATTGCAATTGAATTACATTTGTGTGTGGCAGCTGCATGTAAAATTATTAATAATAATAATAAACAACAGTAATAATAACAACAAGCTTAAAATCAAAATTTAAAGGGTTTATTACATTAAAAACAGGCTATATTTTTAATAAATAAACAAGTGATGAATGCCTAGTAAAATAAAAAATAAATAAAAAAAATCCAAC
>JAZAVI010002036.1:2500-15000 GCA_036326025.1 Chrosomus eos | reverse complement strand
GAAATCACATCTTGCTAAAACTTTGTTACACATATGACTATAATAATTATGAAGATTCTGCTTTTAAACACCCGATGAAATTAGGGTTTCAAATGCCTTGCTTAAAGGAACAAAGGATCATAAAACCAGAAGTCCCGCCTGTGAGTTTCAACCTCTTGATTGGCCGAGTCAATGGGAAGAGGCTGGACTTCGCTGATGTGATAAATGTAGGAGCGCAGCTCCGCCCACTCTCTTACGTGCTCGTCCTGGTGTCAGAATGTAACGTCTCGTCTCTAGGCGAGCTTTTTTCGCCTTTCTTTTATGTGTTGCTAGTTTAGTTTGTGTTTTCAGTCTAGATAAGCCTCCGTGTTTAATTCCCCTCGACGAAGGAAAGGAACACTGCGTGGCATATCTCTTCAGCAAATCCACCTACCAAGGACTTTTAAACGCGCGCGCTCGTTCTGAAAGGAGGAACGCGCGCACGAGACACGCGCTTCTTCACCAGGCTGCACCATGCAACCCGATCTCGTGGCCTCCTTCGGAGACCCGATCCGATCTTTATATCTTTTCTTTGTTAGTCAAAGTTTTGTTTTCGTAGTCGACTCTGTTCACTTCCACGAAGTGAAACAAACTTAGCCGAGCTATTTTCCATTGGTAATGTTAATCAAAGACTTTAAAACGCCGCGCAACACGAGCGCCCAGAGACAACACGTGACGCTTACACACACAAAGGACTCCGCTCACTCACGCGGCCGGGACAGGCCTTCAGAATGCGACAACACAGCGAGACCCATAACTTGTGCAAGTATCTCTTTATAACGCTTCTAAGGAGCATTAAGATGATGTTTCGTGTTGTAATCAGAAAGGTGAATGTCTTAGGAGGAAGTATGCCAATGTTCTCTCTCTCTCACTCTCTCTCTCTCTCTCTCTCTCTCTCTCTTACTCGCTATCGCGTGTAAGTCATCCATTGCCCAAACTTTACACATTTCTCGTTCATCAATGTCTTATTGTGTTTCGTTCGTGTTAATGTTTGTAAATACATGTATTCCTGTAACGTAGTAAATATATATAAGTAGACATGCCTTTATTAAATCATTATATTCACTTGACTGATGGACTTTCTCTTTGCTCAATTTCGAGTCTCTTAAGTGCCAAAAGATCTTATGCTACGAACTTTATAACTTAAAGATAGCTTTACATATTTGTTTATAGGGCAGAAAACCCAATTCTTCTGGCCAGAGAATTGCGTTTCCTGCAATCCTATCAAGTAAGATGATATTGGGGATCCCCTCAATATTATTAGGACAATTGAGCTAAATTAATTTTGCCTGCTTTGTAAGACGTGATCTGTGTAATTAACTGCAATCAACTTGTTAAAATGAAAGGATTCACATGTATACATCCAGGTAAAATGACATTCTCCTTTAGAGGGAGATTTATTAACATGTAAGACTGATCTAATCCAAACATGTATGAATAATTATTAATTACCAATTATTAATTATGATATGCAAATTCCCCATGGATTAGATCCCCAGAATCTTTACATATATATATATATATAATATATATATATATATATATATATATATATTTATATATATAAAATAAATTATTTTTTTATATATATATAAAAAATTTTTTTAATTGTACAGCCCCAAAAAAGAAGATTTTGGGTAAAAAAATTTTTTTTTTTGAAGAGACAAGCAAAAAAGAAAAAAAACAATTGCCCCTTCCCCAAATTTTTTTTATCTTTTACAAAAATTCCCAAACCCAAAAATAAAAACCCCTTAAATGAGGGAAAAAAAAAAAGAAAAAAGAAAAAAAAAAACCCAAAACCGCAAAAAAGGGGAAAACCCCCAAACCCCCAAACCCCCACCCCCCCCCCCAAAAAACCCCTCCCCCCCCCCCCCCCAAAACCCCCCTTCCCCCCCCACCCCCCCCCAAAAACCCCCCCCCCCCCAAACCCAAACCCCACCCCCCCCCCCAAAACCCCCCCCCCCCCCCCCCACCCAAAAAACCCCCCCCCCCTCCCCCCCCCAACCCCAAAAACCCCTCCCCCCCCCACCTAGAGAGAGGAGGAACCAAAAAGTTTAAAAGGGAAAACAGGGGGTGTTAGAAAAGGGGGATATACATTTGGCCACCTTAAAAGGCTAAAACAAAAAATTTTTCCTAAACCAAAAAGTTTAAAACCCTTAAAAGGCATGGGATTCAACAAGGTGCTGGAAGAATTCCTCGGGGATTTTTTTTGGTTTCCATATTTAAAAAATAAAATTGGCCATACAAAACATTTTCCCCGGCAAAAAATTTGTCCCCCCCCCCCCCCCTTTGGAAACATCCAGGGAGCAAAAATTTTTTCCCCCCCTTTTCCACCAAAAATCCCAAAAAATGCCCCCCCTATTGGATTAAAGACCCCCTTGGGTGCCCCTGTGGGGGCCATTTTGAGTACAGCAAAAACTCTTTGGCCCAAGGGGTTTTCAAAAAAAACCCAATCTGAGATAAACCCCCCATTTTTAAGGCCAAGGGGGGCCGCATACCCCTGCGGGGAAATTTACCCCAACCAGAAGTTGGGAAACATTTTTGGTCAAAAAAAGGGAGGGCCCCAAATGGTCGGGAAAAACAAAAACCTCAGGTGGGCCCTGGGGGGCCCGTTGAAAACCGTGCCCCCCAATTTTGGGCCCAAAAGGGGCCCCCCAAAGGGGTCCCCAAAAAAAAAATTTTCCCCCCCAAACCCTTGACAAACCCCAACCCCCACCAACCCCCTAAACCCCCTTTTGATAAAAAGGGCCAGGAGGGGAACCCAAAATTTTTCCCCATTTTTGAAAGAACCCCCAAAAATTTTCCTTGACCCTCCCAAAACCCCAAAAAGGGTTCCCCAAAGCAAAAAAAAATCGGCCCTCTCAGAAACCCCCCAATTTTTTTTTTTCCCCAAATTTTTTTCTTATTGCCCCCCCCAATTTTTCCGATGAGCCTTGGGGCAAATTTTTACCCCCTCATTTTTCCTTTTTTTTTTAAGTTTGAAAGGAGGGGGGCCCCCAAACTCGGGGGGGGTCCCCCCCCCCCCCCTGCTTCTGTACCCCCATCTCCCCAAATTTTTCGACGTACGGGGTCCCGTTCAGAGAGGGCTTTCCCCTTTTCCCCCCCCCTTGGTTTTTAACGGGGGGGGTTATTTAATTTCCCCCCCCTTTTTTTTCCCCTTTCCCATCAGTTTTAAAACCATTCCCCCCCCCTGGCCTTTCTCCCCTAAACCCTCGGGGCATCAACAAGGAAAATTTTTCCGCCCCCCAAAAAAATGCCGCCCCCAAAATTTGGATGTTTTTTTTTTTTTTTCCCCGGCCCAAAATTTCCCCCTTGAAAAACCCCTTTAGGAGGGTTTGGGGGGCGGAAAATCCCAGTAAAAAATTTCCCATTTTCTGAAATACTAAAGCCCAAACCCCCTTTCTGGCACCCAAACCAACCCACCCTCCCAAACTTCCCCAAAAAGTCACTAAAAACCCACCTTTTTCCCCCTACTGGATGCCCCCGGTTTTGAACTGAAAGGAAAAAAGGGGTTCCTTTAAAAACCTTTGCCCCTAAAACCCCTAAATGAAAACTTTTTTTTGGGGCCCCCCATGGGGGGGTTTTGGCGTTTAAAGGAAATTAAGTTTTTTTAAAGGAGCATTTTGGCCCAGGTGTACCAATAAATTTTGGCCGGGGGGAGGGGTAAAAAAATAAAATATTTGTGTGTTTGGGGGGTGTGTGTAAAGTTTTCCCTTTAAAAATTTGGAAAATTTAAATTTTTCCTTGAAAAAAAGAGAAAAGAGAAAAGAAAAATGAACCCCCGGGGTCCCCCCCCAGCTCTTTTCCAAAAATTTTTTAAACCAAACCTCAAAGCACTGGCAAAAAGAGGGGAAAAAAAACAGACAGAGGTAAAGGCACCCATTTTTTTTAAAAACCCTCAAGAGTTTTCCGGGGGCCCCGGACCAGGGGAAAAGGGGAAGGAGGAGCCTGCCCCTTGGAAACGGGTGAAAAACACATTTGGAAAAGAAAGCCCCCCGGTCACTCAGAAAACGGAGAAAATTTCCCTTGCCCCCTACAGGGAGGGGAAAAATTTGGGTTGGAGTTTCAGAAAAAAACGGTGCTCACGCAAAAAAACCCCCCCACCCCGGGGCCCCATAAAAAAAAACCAAAACCTGGAAAAAAAAACCCCTTTTCATAAAGCTCAAAAGAAAAAATTTAAAAAAACTAGGGGTTAGGATTTAAGAGGGGGAAAAAAAAAAGGGCGCTTGAAAGAAAGGAAAACAGGGGAAACCCAAACAGTGGGGTTTTTTGAAAAGGGGCAGAGAGGAGGTAAAAAAGTGCCCCAAAGGGGAAAAGCAAAATCGTTAGAAAAAAAGAAAAAAAATTGCAAAGCCGGGGAAAAGGGGGAAAGCCCCCAAGGAAAACCGTCAAAACAGCCGGGGTTTCCAAAATCCCCCAACCAAAGAAAACCCCAAAACACCCAAACCCCCTGCCCGCCCCCTAAAGCCCCATCCCCACCCCCAAACCACCCAGGGTAAAATGCCCCCCCACAAAAGCCCGAAAAAAGAAACCCCTTTATTTTCCCCGTCCCATGCAAAAAAAAGGAAGCCCCCCAATCTTAATAAAACCCCTAATGGAAAGGGTTTCATCAGGGGAAAAAAAAAACCTTTTTCCCCCCCCCAACCACAAAATCAAAAAAAACTTTGGGGGCCCAAAAACCACAGAGAGTCCCCCCCTTCCCCAACAACTAAAAGCAAAAAAAAAACCCCCTTTTGGGGGATCCCAGCCCCAAAATTTCCTCATACTTTGGGGGGGAAAAAAAAATAAACCGAGGACAAAAAACGGGAAAAACGGGGTGGCCCCCCCAAAGTCCATTTTACCCAATAAAAAAATTTTAAAAGAAAACACAGACTTTCCCCCCCCCATCAAAAAAAAAACCCATCTCCACCCCCCCCTCCCCCAGAAACCCAAATTCCACCCCCCCCAGTATAAAAAAGATTCAACAAAAGGCCCACCCTCCCCGAAAAATCCCCCCGGGGAAAA
The DNA here is from genome assembly GCA_036326025.1 of Chrosomus eos. Taxonomy (NCBI): domain Eukaryota; kingdom Metazoa; phylum Chordata; class Actinopteri; order Cypriniformes; family Leuciscidae; genus Chrosomus; species Chrosomus eos. Next base: position 9,978 of record JAZAVI010002036.1, on the reverse strand, counting down.
AACCCCCCCAAATTTTTCCCTCCTGGCAAAATCCCCCCAAACCCGGGGCCCCTTTCCCCACAAAAAATTTCCCCCATAAACCAACGCCCCCCAACCTACGAAAAGGAGAAAAAGTGGGGGGAAATGGGGGTTTTTTTTAAAAAATTTTAAAAGATTTTTTCCCTTTGGGCCAAAACCCCGGGGCCAGCCCCCCCCCTAAAAAGAGTCAGAGAAAAATCTAAAAAAAACCCCTAAAAACCAAGGGAAAAACCCCTTCCCCCAAAAACCCACATCAAAACACAAAGTCAAACCCCCCCCCGCATCCCCCTAGCCCGGGAAGCCCCCTCCCCATCCCCCCCCCTCCCCCCCCGCTGAAACCCCAAAAACCCTGAACTCCAGCGCCCCCCGCTTCCCCGGCCCCCCCAAAAAACCCACACCCCCCCAATTACACCGAAAAATAAACCGTCCAAAACCAGCAACCCCAAAAAGAACCTGAGCCCCCCAAAAAACCAGTGGAAAAAAAACCCGGGCAGGAACCCCCAGAAAAAACCCCCCGGCCGATGGGAAAACAAAAACCTCGCCCGCGCCGGGAAAGCCCAAATCACCCCCCCAGCCAGACGTCCACAAAACCCCCCGGAGAAAGGAAAAGCCACTGAGCTACGCTGCACCCCCAAAAAAGGAAGGGCCCCCGAACGACACCCCCCAAGCCCAGCCCGGGAAAAGAGATCAAGGAAAAATGCTCAACTTAACCCTGGGGGCCCTAGCCCCCCGTGAGAAAAAAAAGAAAAACCAAAAACTAAACAAAATTACATAGGGAAATAAAATAAAAATTAATTATAAAATATAAAAAATATTTTATATATAAAATTAAAAAAAAAAAAAAAAAATCCTAAAAAAATAACAAAAATATTTTTTAAATGAAAATGTATTTTTTTTAACATTTTGCCACATTAAAATTTTTTAAAGGGGGTTTAAAATTTTGATTTGGGGGTTCTACCCCTTAGAGGAATTTTTAAAAAAATTGGGTTTTTTCCCCCTACATAAAAAATCCCCCTTGACAATCCCAACTTTGGAAAATCCGGGGCCCTTTAAACCCCATCAATTTTTTTTGGAAATTGAAAAAAATTTCAAAAACTTGGTTTTTTTCAAAAAAAAGGGGAAATTAAAAAAGATAAGCCCTTCAAAATTTTTAACGGGGAAAACGGGGCCCGCAGAATTTGGAGAGGTCATTTTTTTGGGGGCCCCCCCCGGGGTTTATCGGAAAAAAACCCCATATGGGTTCCCCCAAAAACATAAAGAAAAATTACACGGGGGGAAGAGATTCCAGGGGGGCATCATAACCCCTTTGGCCCCCAAAAAAAAACCTTAAAAATTAAAATTAAAAAAACATAAAAACAATTCCCCCCCAAAAAAGAAAAAATTTTCACATCGGGGCCCCCAAAATCAATAAACAGCTCACCCCCCCCCAAAAACCACAAAAAAATTATCCCCCTTTTTTGTGCCCCCAATTTTAAAATTTCCCCTCCCCCCCCCGGGAAAATCCCCCCCCTTAAACAAAAATTTGAAAACATCTTTGAGACCCCCCCCACAGCCCCCCCCCCAAATAAAAACCACTTCCGGGGCCCAGGGAATTGGTTGGTTTTAAATTGTGGGGGGGATCCCCCAACCCCAAAAAAACAGGACCCCCTACCCGCCCCCCTTACCCCCCACAGCCCCAACCGGGAATAATTATTTTTAATTTGGAGAAAAAGTTTTTTCAAAAAAAAACAGTTAAACCCCTTTTAAAGGGACAAAATTTCAAACTCAAGCCCCTTTAAAAAACGGGAGGGCCTTCTACTTGAGCCCCCGGGGGCCCCCCAAAAAGCCCCCGGCCCCCCCCCCCCCCCTTGAAAACCTCGTAAACCCCGGAAAAGGGGTGAAAAAGGGGATTCTCGGGAAAAAAATACCCCCCAAACCCTCCACCCCCCTGGTTTCCCTAAAAACAGTTAAAACAAAAATACCCCCACAAAAAATTTTTAAAATATCCCCCCCTTTTCAGACCCAATTTCCAAGGGTAAAACCCAAAACTAACCCCCCCCTTTTCAAAATCACACCCCAAATTTGGGCCTGTGCATCAAAAAAAAAGGAAAAAAAACACTAACAAAACCCCCAAAAACCCCAAAGAAAAACCCGGGAAACAACACCCCAGTAATTTTTTACAGTTTGGTTTTTTTTAAAAACCCAGCACGGAAAAAAAACCTGGCCCCCCCTTTTGTCCCCCCCCCCAAAAGGTGTTTACTTATGGAAAACCCTTTCCCAATAAAAAAAAATGATTTACCCCCCCCAAATTACTGAAGAGGGGCCGAAAAAAACGGGGTTTTGTAAAAAAAACAAAAAAAATACAAATTTGATTACCCGGGAAAACAAAAATCTAATCTAAAACCCTAAGAAAAATCATAGGCAAAAAAAAAATTTTAAGGAAAAAAAATGGGGGGGGATAAAAAATAAAAATTTCCGGTTTGGGTTAAAAAAAAAAAAAAAAAAATTTAAAAACACCCCTTGCAAATCAAAAAACCGGGACAGCCAGAGGGATCCAGATTTACTTTTCCAATTTTGTTAAAAATTACTGTCACCTGTTTGGATTTTTGGGTTTCCCTTTCCCCCGTTCCCTTCGCCCTTTTGGCTTCCCTTATTGGGGGACTTTTTAATTTTTTCCAATTGAACAAAAACTTTTAAACCAAAAATTTTTTTTCCTTTTACCCTCTGTAAAGTGCTTTGAAAAAATTTGTTTTTTTAAAAGCGCTATAAAAAATAAATGTGATTTCCCTTGATTTGCCCAAATTGTGAGGACCCTTAAAAAAAATATAAAAAAAAACACTCAGAAAGAAAAAAAGAACAGAAACACCAAAAACAGCTCAACACAAAATTGAAAAATTTCCTGCCCCATTCAAACATTTTCTGGGAAAACGGGAATCTCCTAAAAAAAAAAAACACGAACAAATTACAATACAAGGGGGGAGACACCGGGAAAAAAAACCCACTTTGAAAAACTTTATAGCAAATTAGACCCTGAATATAAAAAAAAACCCCAAAAAAATTAAAAAATTTTAAACCATTAGGAACAAAATTTTGGCAAACATCAAAACCCCTAGGATTCCCCAAATTTCACAGAAAAAGACTAAATGGATAAAATTCAGGTTTCGCCAACAAAAAAGGCAAGGGGCCCAAAGAGGGCATCCTGAACAAAATTGCTTAAAAAAAAAAAACCCCCAAAATTTCCAATTGGCCATAATAAAACTGTTAAACTTTTTTTCTGAGTGTTGGCCCCATTTCCCCTGAAAGCGGGAAATAGAGGACTTATAACGCCCTTATTCAAGAGTGGAACAAATCAACCCCAAAAATTACAGACATCTGTGTGAGCAGAAACCGGGGGAAGAGTTCTGCAGAAACATCAACACCAGACTCGTTCACTTTCCCCACAGAGCAAAAATTCCTGAGCAAAAGCCGATTGGGTTTTTTTACCAAATTTTAGAACACCAGACATATCTTTACCCTACATAAACCTGATCGATAAAAAACATCAACCAAAACAAAACCAAAATATCTGCTTGCCCTTTTTAGATTTTCCAGAAGGCCTTTTATCGATTTGGCATGAAGGCCTTCTTTCTAAACTTCTAGAAAACAGTATCGGGGGCAAAACATACAAATTATAAAAACAATGTACCAAACAATCAATTTCAATTAAAATTTGGGAATAAACAAACCGGTTCTTCACTCAAGGGCGGGGTTAGACAGGGTGCCCAAATACACCGACCCTCTTCAATATTTACATTAATGAATTGGCGAAACTCCAGAAGAATTTACAGCTCCTGGCCTCACAAATACATACTCCAGTAAAAAAGTTCCCCCCTGTACGCAGATTTATCTGGTCCTGCTGTCTCCAACAGAAAAAGGGGCTACAGCAGAACCTGGAAAACAAATTCATCAGTTCTGTCAACCTGGCCCTGACCATTAACCCCAAATAAAACCCAAAGGGATCTAACGTTTTTAGAAAAAACCCAGATGTCAGGGAAAGAGACCCCAACCCTTTACCCTTGGGATGACCAAAATTGATCATACCACAACTACAAAATACCTCGGGGTGAAAAATTTTTGGGGAACTGGAAACCCCAAAAATTTTTCCGTGAATGAATTTAAAGAAAAAAAGCAAAAGGGGCCCTTTTATGCCAAACAAAAAAAACCATCCAAAAAAAAAATACCAAACAGAATCTGGCTCAAAAAATTCCAATCATCAGACAGCCAATTTTTCATTAATGGGAGTGAAGTTTTTTGGGGGCCTCTCCTAAATCACGAATTTGACAAAAGGGACAAAAATCCGATTGAAAAACCCCGGGATGCTGATTCTGTAAAAGTTTTTCCTGAAGACAGAGGAACACCAAACCCAAAAACGCTGAATTAGGCCAAAACCCCCCCCCGTTTAAAACACTTGAAAACGAGCCATCAAAATTTTTGGGAAAAATCTAAAATGATGGGCCCCAACCTTTTCATTTTTAAACCCTTAAAAAACCCTAGATAACACTGGAAAAGCCCGCCCTTCAGCTGGTCCCGAGGGTCCACACACCCCACTAACACGACTAACACTGATCCCCTCAGGACCCCCACACCCCTCCCGCCACACAATCCGGCCCCAAAAACATGATCAAAGCACAACAGGAGAATTACCCCGGGCCTATTGGACTGAAAACCCCCAGAAAAACAAATAAAATTGAATGTTATTTGGGGCCCCAAAAAGAAAACTACAAACCCCCGCAAAAATACCCCGGTACAGTGAAAGACTGTAAACTAAAAAAGAATGAGACCGGTACAGACTGAGGGAATCACCTCTGATGTAAAAGGGCGGGGCCCACACAGGCAGAACTGGGGGCCCAGAGAGAGATGTGGTTTTGTGTGTGTTTTGTGTGTTTTTGTTGTGGTGTGTGTGTGGTGTTTTGGGGTGTGTGTGAGGGGTGGGGTGTGTTTTGTGTGTGTGTGTGGGTTTTGGTGGGGTGGTGTGTGGGTGTGTGAGTGTGTGTGTGTGTGTGTGGTGTGTGTTTTTGTGTGGTTTTGTGTGTGAGTGAGTAGTGAGTGAGGATTTAGTGTTGGGGTGTGTGTTGGGGTGTGTGTGTGTGTGGGGTGTGTTTTGTGGTGTGTGGTGTGAGTGAGTGGTGAGTGAGTGAGTGTGGTTTGGGGTGTGTGTGTGTGTGTGTGTGAGTTTAGTGGAATGAGTAGTGAGGGAGTGAGTGTGTGTGTGGGGTGTGAGTGAGTTTAAATGTTGAGTGGGCACAGACAGAAATCGGCCCCAAAAGAGAGGAGAGAGAGAGAAGAGAGAGAGAGAGAGAGAGAGAGAGAGAGAGAGAGAGAGAGGAAAAGAGAGAGAGAAAAGAGAAAAGAGAGAGAGGAGAGAGAAAGAGAGAGGGGAGAGAAGAGAGAGAAGAGAGAAGAGAGAAGAGAAGAGAGAGGAGAAGAGAGAGAGAGAGAAAAGAGAGAAGAGAGAAGGGAGAGAGAGAGAAAAGAAGAGAGAGAGAGAGAGAGAGAGAGAGAAAGGAGAGAGAAGAGAGAGAGAGAGAGAGAGAGATGTGTGTGTGTGCTGTGCGTGTTCGTTGCGTGGGCGTGTGGGTGTGTGTGTGTGTGGTTTTGAACGAGCCCGCCAAAGTGCCCGGGGCCGGGAGATGTCGCTTTGGGGTTTCGTGGGCCCTTCTCTTGCTCTGCTCCCATAAACCCCAGAAGAAGAAGAAACTTCACAACTTCAGCGATGGAGGGCTAGTGAAACGGGTAAACACTGCAAAATTAAAACACACAGTTTTTCCCCTTTATTATCCACATATGCTTTGTGTTTTTTGTTTTTTTTGGCCCCCCTGGTTTCTTCGCAGTGATTTAAGGGGGGGGTGCTGGGTTTGACGCCCTTTGCGCCGCTCCAAAAGCTGTGTGTGGGGGTGTTTTGTGGTGTGTGTTGTTTTCACCTCAGACAGTTTTTACTAAACAAAAAAAGATTAAAGTTTTTTTTCTCCTTTAAAACTCAGCTCATATTCATGACCGTTTTTTGACACACTAACAAAAATCATTCTTATTATTATTATTAAAAAATTTTTTAAGGAAAACGGTAAATTTCCGGGCCATAGTATTAAAAGGGCAATAACAAAAAAAAAAACAAACAACCAAAAAACACATAATACATTATTTACACATGTAAATCAAAAAATTTTGAAAAACTATTTTTGGCCCATTTAAAAAATCAAAAGAAAAAATGACTTTCAAAAAGAAAATTTTTTTTGTCGTAATTTTTGACTATTTTTCATAGATACTATCAGACATTCGATTTTTTTTTTTGCCATAATTTTTGGGCGTAAAGGGCCCAATAAAGTCCCCTTATTTCAAATGGTTATCTTGTTAAATTTTCGGGCTTTTTTCTCAATTTCAACTTTTTATTTCGTGATTAAGTCCCTTTCATGTCATTAAATTGGGGACTTTTTATGTAACAACTGGGGTGTTTTTTCCCCCCAGGGGTTATTTTCCCAAAATCGGGAAATTTTTTCCTACAAACACAGTCCCTTTTTACAGTGTGTTTTACTACATAAAGCCTTTGGGGAATATCGTTTTGTGGAGTGAAAACCTTCTATAACTTTTTTTCCTTTGTGTGTGTGTGTTGTGTGTGTGTGTGTGTTGGGGGCAGGGCGGGCGGGAGGAAAGACTCATCAAGGAAAAAAGGGGAAGCTGAATGTATCTTTAGGCAGGAGGAAACTATCGCTCAGAAGAAAAAGAGAGATCGAGGCCAAAATGAAGAACACGCTACCCAAAAAAACCCCCCGCCGAAACCCCCGCCCGGAAAATCGCCAGCAGGTACACACAAATCTCACACACACACCCCCACATCACTCACTCCCCCCCTTTAAAACCACACACACACACACCCCAAAAATCCTCACTCACTCACTCACTCACTCACCCCACCCTCACAAAACAAAACACACACACACACAACACACACACAAACCATCACTCACACACACACACACACACACACACTCCCTCACCCCACTTTACTCACTCTCACAACACAAACTCACCACCCCCTCACTACTCACTCTCTTCACACACACACACACTCACACACACACTCACTCCACTCACTCACACACCCAAACACACCCCACACACTCACTCACTCACTCACTCTCCACACATCCACACACTCACTCCTCACCCTCACACAAAACACCCACATAAAAACCCCACACCCACCACCAACCCCAAAACCACTCACACACCACTCACTCACTCTCACACACACACACACACACACTCACACACACCACTCACCACCCACACACACTCACTCACTCACTCACCACTCACCCCTCACTCACTCACACCACACACACAAACCCCACTCACTTCCCCCATCTCACACACACACTCACACCACCACCCCGTCCCACTCTCCCCCACACACAACACACACACTCACACACACACACACACCA